>WWET01002396.1:198179-209627 GCA_011038615.1 Limnodynastes dumerilii
ACAATATCACATGATGCAATGCCATATCACATGATGCAATGCCATATCACATGATTCTCCAGCATCATTGGACTGTACACACTGGTAAGATCACTGGTATCACATGATTCTACAATATCACATGATGCAATGTCATATCACATGATTCTACAAAATCACATGATTCTACAGCATAACATGATTCTACAGCATCACATGATTCTACAATATCACATGATTCTACAATATCACATGATGCAATGCCATATCACATGATTCTACAGAATCACATGATGCAATGCAGTATCACATGATTCTACAATATCACATGATGCAATGCCATATCACATGATTCTACAGAATCACATGATGCAATGCAGTATCACATGATTCTACAATATCACATGATGCAATGCCATATCACATGATTCTACAGAATCACATATGATTCTACAATATCACATGATTCTACAATATCACATGATGCAATGCCATATCACATGATGCACTGCCATATCACATGATTCTCCAGCATCATTGGACTGTACACACTGGTAAGATGTCGGATCTAACACCTGTGTGAACAGCATGATAATCATTTAATATTGCTCCAGTGTGTACCCAGCTTTACTGTACTAATCATCGAGATCAGAGGTTGACAACCTTTTAATACTTAAAAATCCACTTTTTTATCTTTGTTGATGGTAAAATTTCATTATCGCCACCGGTGCCGTAGTAACTTAACTTAGCGCAAATGTGAAGTCATTTCTTAGAGGGGAGGGATTGAAAAAAATATGGACCGGATCCAGAGTTATGCGCGTAAGTGGCCTGATTTGACTGGAGGGCGCATGCGACCTCCAGATGTTACGCTAGGGTTACGTAAGTTCCATATGAAGCCATTTCAGAAGAAGCGTTAAGTATGGTTATTGTACAGGGGTATCCCACACTCGTGCGGATTAGCGGTCGTACGGATGAGTGCGGGAGTCTGAATCCGGTCCTATGTTCTTGAATTTATCTTTTTTATTTGTACGTTTGTACATTGATAATTTAAATTGAAGTCCTGCTCCTCAATCGATACAGCGCCTATTAGTGCGAGAGCTCAGGATCAGAGGCGGAACTAGCGAGCTGTGGCCCATATACAAGAAATATGCCTTTGGGTCCCCCCCCACAACTCGCATTCTCCGCACGGAACTTCCCTGACACAGGTTACCATCTGCCACTACCGGTCGTGACTGCTATCAAGGGCCACCAAATCACAACTGCCCACCATGAAAGCTTGAGTCGCCCACTAGTGGACGGTAGGGACCAGGAGGCTTTCGTATGGCTGGCATGCCCCTTCGTTCGTAGTTACGCTGTTGATAGTAGTCTGGTACGTACGTTCAGCGTTATGTACATGCAAAATAGCGTTTTAAGTCTCCGTCTAGCGTAAATGCGCTCGCGTACTTAGTTCTGGATCTACCCCATTTTCCGATCCTAGTGATCAGAAGACTTGCCCTTGTAGGACATCTTGATCCGGTGCCATGCTTGCAATATGAGGGGTGTCAGTTTTGTTATTTTATTTTTTTTGGTTGCAAGGAAAGAACCTTTCATTTGCTTATTGCAGAATACAGAACAGCTTTATACAGTATATATATATAGTCATTTAGAGTAGAGCTAGGAAATATCATTTCTCAACTCTAATTCTCTTTGAACAGCTTTAATTAACTTCCCACTTCAGTATAACATGTTTTTTCCAAGGATCAGATTTGTTTTCTCTTGAAGTTGTTCCTAACTCTGGATCAATAGTTCAATGTTTAGTAAGTCTACCCCTTTGTTATTTATTGCTTTTTAGTCCTCTTATTTGTTGTTCTCCTGTAGTGAGTGTTTTCTCTTTGTTTTGTTTATAACGTGTCAAGGGACATGGAAAGCCGATGCCAAATAAAAAAAAAAGTTCATAAAAAAATAATTAAAAATAACCAAAAACTGCAGAAAACATCCACATTCAATTCTCCAGATTTACTAAACTGTAAAAAATGAATAGTGGAGTTGTTGGTCATAGCAACCAATCAGATTCTAGCTGAAATTCTCCAGTATGTACAAGGAAAGTAAGAGCTAGAATCTGATTGGTTGCTATGGGCAACATCACCACTTTTCCTTTTCTGCGGTTTAGTAAATCTTGCCCCACGACTCTATAAATTACTAACCCAAGGGCATTGGAACTGGTGTCCACACCCTGGGCCTTGCACCCTAGAGGGGCCCCACAAGCACAGTGTTGAGGCCACCTGCTACAATATGTAAGTAGTGCACCGCGGCTCTGTATGTAAAGCTGCCGGGGAATAGTAGCTGCCAGGGTTGGCCAGAACCGCTATCGGTGTCAGTATCAGCGCCACTACTGCTCCCTGGAAGCATCATATAAAGAACTCTTTTAGACCGCATATACGCAATCTACGTATTGAAACGATACGCAGATTACGTACAACAGCTACTACGCATGCGCAGTAGCTATTGTTCATTGAATTACGTCCGTCTATGGAAGACAGACGTAGTTCTCGTTCTCCCCCTTTATACCATAATGATGACATCACACAAATGGTCCTAGTGATAATGATTACAGATGATTTACTATCACTCTATGCCCAGCATTAGTCAGATATACTGTATATACTCATCCTCCAAAGAACACAATGAATTCATGCACACACTAAAGAATCACAAGAGGCCTATATGTACTAAAATATTGGTGGATGTGAAACCAGTGGCACCATTATGTCAATGTACAAAGTATGGACAGTCAAAATGTAGACAGACAATAGATGTGGGGCTCAGGACACATCCGTGGGGCCCCACCCCCTATGTGATCCGGGCCCGGGAACAGTAGTCTTGGCTGTCCCCCTCGAATGGCGGCCCTGTTACCTTGGCACGCCCTTACTGTACAATGTGCAGTTTACGCCTTCAATTCGTCACTCACAGCGCAAGCCCTGGACGCCAGAGATGCGATATGATCTGAATAGGACGTTGTTGCGTACTCTTCAGTTCGGAGCATGTGCAGTATCACAGCATGCAGAGGAATGTCATGCCCGCAGGCATACGCGGGATCGGGGCCAGACTATGGAAAACGCCCACATTTTGTCGTTCTGGATACAGACCTTAGAGGGTTAACAGGATTTCATGTCATGCTTTCCAAGTGGATAGCGCAGATTTCACAAGCATGTGGATGAAATGCATGACTAGGGTTAGGGGAGGGTTAAGGTTAAGTTGCTGAGAGGTGATGGTTAGGGTTAGGATGAAGTAAACTTACCTGTTGCCATCGAGTCTTCATAGAGACGACTGGCTCACCGTAAACTGTCGAAAAATGACGGCAGCCGGTCGAAAGACTGATCATCAGAGCAGCAAACTTCACATCTGTCTAGGTCAGGTAAGGTTAAATACATGTGTTAGTTAAACATAGGTCACAGATTTTTGTTTTGGCATAATTATTAATCAAAATAGTTCCAGAAAGGTTGACCTAACAAAAAACACCGGTGATGGTTATTTGATGTTGAGTTGGGAGCAAAGCAAAAACTGTTTCACCCACAGAGCTCTCTATCACTGCTTCTGAGGGTTCCCAATTCTACGAGAGTTCTGCCTTCATGTCTGCAGAAGAATATCTGTTTATCTACATTACATTCACCCCTGAAAGGGGCAATCTGGGGAATGTTGCCAGAGGGACAAAGGTCCGGATTCACAGTTACCTAGTTTTCGTCTTACTTACGTTGTTTTAAGAATTGCTTTAAGCATGCCTAGTACCTTATTTACGCTATCTAGGTGCCATTTCTGTACGTAGATAGTCTCAAGACCGCGCTTACGCAATCTGCATACAGAAATGGTACAGAGAATCCGGACCAAAGAATCTGGGGCCGGATTCAGAAATAATAACGTTAGGCGACTTACGTAAGCCGTCTCTGTAAGTTCACTTACATCGCGCTAAGGACTTGCTAGTGTTTGGAACTTAGTACGCTAGGAGATCCGTACAGGTTGGGGGCACTTTCATTTCACATTCCTAATCCCTGCAAGAGAGGGGGCGATAGGCATGTTAATGAAGTGCCATTGGTGGTGTGAAGCAGCTCCGCATGGAGAAGTTAAGGAAGGGTTCTGGACACGCATGAGGGAGGGTAGTGACAGGAGAGTTCACTCCCTTCTTCCATGTAGACTTCCATATGGAAAACACACTGAGGGCTGGATAAGGCTCCTTGTAAGGATGGACGAGGCAGCTGCATGTAAGGCTATAGACCTGATTCACAGATCCGAAAGCTTTAAGAAGGTGCGGATATGCATGTATTCACACCCAACTTGAACCTTTCTCCTACACCACTTCCACCTCCCTCTTATTTTACGAACCTAGGGCACTTAACAGTGCCCTATGGCTTCCCTAACTTCTTATAATACAATATATGCACGGAGGTTCCCTGGCCGTGCCCTCCCCAGCTTGGGGTATAGATCCCCGCTAAGAAAGGCCCCATTGCTTCAAAGAGGCATAGCAATTGTTTCCCGGAGCACAGATCATGAGTGGCTAAACTAACCCAAACCCTTCCCCTAATTCTAACCTTAACTTCCCCTTCCATTACCCTAACCCTTCCTTCCCCGCAGCCTGATCCTAACCGTCCCTTCCCCGCAGCCTGACCCTAACCTTCCCTTTCCCGCAGCCTGACCCTAACCCTTCCTTCCCCGCAGCCTGATCCTAACCCTCCCTTTCCCGCAGCCTGACCCTAACCCTCCCTTTCCTGAAGCCTGACCTTAACCCTCCCTTCTCCCTAGCCTGACTCTAAAACTCCCTTCTCTATAGCCTAACCTTCCCCTTCTATGGCCCTAACACTTATTGTCCCTTCCTAAGAGCCTAACCCTAACACCCCCCCCAATACTAAAATGCCCCGGAGAGGTTACTCACCTCTCCATAACTGTCATCCGGCGGGTCTGCGAAAATGAATAGGTGAGTATGTCGATCACACACTCACCCATTCATAAAAAAAAATCTAAAATGGCCTCCTATTCGAAATAGAGACAGCCAAGAAGTAACTTTCGTTTGTCTCTATTTCGCAAAGCAGGCCATCGGACCGGAGACTGCAACCGCCCAGCTTGTTACCATACCACCCCTTACCCACTCTTCTTAAATATTCCCAGAGGCTGCCCCGGTACACATCTTTCTTCCTAGCCAGGTACGTGCGGCCTTTAAAGACCGCACATAGTCAATCTATGTATCTAAGTGGTACGCAGACAGCGCAATTACCCTACTACGCATCTTTAAAAAAACGCACTTAAGTAGCTGCAACTTCTTGAGTGTGAATACAGTCCTAAGTTACAACTCTGGATGGATCCCAATGTAAGATGTTTTGTTTCATTACAGTATAATAAGCATTCATTTATAATAAAAAGCACGATTGATGTTTTCTTTGGCAAGGTACTTGTTACTTATTGCCAGCAGAGGTCAAAGTGGAAATTTAGAATTAGCGGTATAGACATTTAGAAGAGGTGGAGCTCTGTGGCTTTCAATGAAATCATTAGGAGGAGTACCGGTATGGCATAACATTTTGTACCGTCTCACTTCGAGCACTGAACAATGTATATTAAGACGGATGTATACATTACTTCTAATAACATATCAATGTTTCATTTATTCTTATGATAAATATATATTAAATCCCCTATTTTTATTTTTAGAAGAATTGAAAAAGCAAACAGTCTGCAAAACATTGACCGAGACGCTTTCCAGAATCTTCCCATGCTCAAGTATCTGTAAGAAACTTCTAGATTTCTCTCTTGTAATTCTACATGGTTGTTTTCCTGTTCTTTATTGGTGGAAATTTAGATTTTACAATGGTAATAATTTTATAGGACAGCCAGAAAATATACTGTAGAACATTGGTACTATTTCCTCTTGTCATTTTTGTTAACATCATAAATATACTTCCATCCACACCTTAAGATGGATGCTCTATGCTCTAAATTCTCATATTTGAACTATACACCAATCCTCACACAGGGGATGAGGGAAGTTTGGGGGTAACAGCAAAAACAGGTGCAAGTCTGAACCAGGACAAACTGTGTTACAATGTGAGGAGGGAACATGGATGCACATGATTTGCATGCAGGGAATGGGCTTTGCTTTTGCACACAGAGTTTGGGTGTGGTATGCCAGTAAGTATGCAAGTCATTTTTGTGAAATATTCAACATAATTAGGCAGATAGTGTATGAATATCATTAAAAATGACCTTGGCAAGGATATTATCCTGACAGTACTAAGGTCGACAGTACTAATACATCGATATTAGTGTTGTCAAAATGTCTGATAAAAAACAATAGTACTTATATTAACCCTAACCCTAACTGTACCCTCACTGCAGCATAACCATTCCCTCACAACAGCCCAATCTTAATTATCCCCTTACTACAGCTTAACCCCAACTGCCCCCTCACTGCAGCCTAACCCTAACCATTCCCTCTCAACAGCCTAACCCTAACCATCCCCTCACCACAGCCTAACCTTAGCTGTCCCTTCTCTACAACCTAACCTTAGCTGTCCCCTCCCTACAGCCCAACCCTAACCATCCCCTCACCACAGCCTAACCTTAGCTGTCCCCTCTCTAAAACCTAACCTTAGCTGTCCCCTCCCTACAGCCTAACCCTAATCGTCCCCTCACCACAGTCTAATCATAATCGTCCCTTACCACATCCTAACTTTAATAGTCATATCTGGAAGTGTCCAGTAGGTGTCCTTGTTGCTGTTACGTGTTTGCATACCTACACCCTCCATAGCAGGGGCGGATTGGCCATAGGACGTGCAGGCCATCCATCAGCCCCTCATTTGTTTAAAGCAGATTAGAACATACCCTCCAACATGACCCATTCCATTTGATACAAAATACTCTGCTCCTCAGTTTCCAACTGTCAGTTACTATGGTAACCACCTTTGTTGAAGAGACAAGTAGTTTTTCAAATATCAGTTTAGTCATTTCACCAGGTGAGTGACAGTTGGAAGCTCATTAGCGGAGTATATTGTACCTAATGGAATGGGTCACTTGGGAGGGTCTGTTAGAATGTTAATAGAAAGTGGTCTTGGTCATTGGGCGGGGGTCACTATTGCACTTTCTATTTTTACCTGTCCTGTCTAATGTCAAAATTTGACAAGCCCAATTCATATGGCCGAGCGAGGACACATATGTAAAAGTCTATTTGGTAGACACGTGTGCAGTCAGATAGTTGCCATGGTAAGTATGAAACGAAGTGTAAAACAAAGTGCCAGTGCAGAAGAAGTATAAAAGAGTGACCTCTAGTGGATGGAGGACATTTCTTGCACACAGCTTTTCAATAAATTATATATATATAGTGTTCTGCTGTCCTCATTGAAATGAATTAACCATTATTTAAAACTGGGAAACAGTCTCAAATTTTTTGTGTGTATATTGGTCACGTATAAACCGTATATCAAATGCTTATGAGGTGTCTACATAAAGTTTATATATTTTGTGTATAATTAATGTAATTAAGACTGAATGTAACTTGTTATGCTGAACCCCAATGAAATAAATTTTCCCATTATCTTACACTCATGCAAAGCTGATATTACTACGAGGTTATTGTCACATGCTGTCATGCAATTATACAGCTTGAGGGATATTATATACAAGGCTAATAACTGACTAGAAAACAAGGTGTCTAGTTGGAGTATATACAGACTGCAGCATTGCTTTTTCAGACTGTCATTCTGACATAATATTAGGTTCTTCATGTATATATTAGCAGAAATAGCAACAAATTTCCAATCTCTGGTAATTACGTATGTATCCGAGCATCTGCTGTATCATTCACACATTTCCTTGTGGACGCTGCCAGTGTATATTATAAATATTTTCTTGAGGTACAGATGTAGCCCAACATTGCCTCTAGCCAAGTCTGATCCGGGCACAAGTAACAACATATGCTCATGTCTTGGAGCTATGTCAACAGACTTTATTGAGCAACATTATGGAAAAACTATTCTGCGACTTTTTGCAGCCTAAAAAAAAGAAAATATCTTCTACACACAGCGGAGGAAGCCATTTTAAGGGTTAATCCTGTATTTCTGTAGATAGCTGGGGACTTGCTGGATGTGATCCAGTTTTGGGATTTGAAATGTTTCCTGAGCCCAGGCAGGAAGATAATTTTGCATCTCTGGTTCAAAGGCTCTACTACTGTCCGCAAATACGCAAATACCTAGTACTGAAGGGGTGCACATAAGAGAAGCCTATATGCAGAGACGTAACTACAGGGGGTGCATGGGCTGTGGCTGCTACATTGCCCAGAGGCGAGAGGGGCTCATGGCAGCCGCTCCCCCTGCACTATAAGGCTGACATCTTAAAAGACAGCTCAGCACTCCATATATGTATGTATGGTGTATACATGGAGTCCCGTGTGCTATTTTAAACTGTCAGTCGAAAGAGTCTGATACTAACACTTACCCTAATCCTCCCCTCCCCTCACCGCAGCCTAACCCTAACTTTCCTCACCAAAGCTTAACCTCCCCTCACAGTAGCCTAACCCTCTCCTAATAGCATCCTTATTCCAGCTGTGATTCAGCAGCAAGCACCTAAAGTCTCTAGGTTCGCAGTAACTTACGCCAAAAGGGGTGTGCCTTGAATAATTAACACGGCAGATACGAAGATTGGGTGGAGGGAGACATTTAAATGTTCAAAAGGAGGCGCGGTTATGCAGACACGTTAATAATTAGACGCCCTACGCACACACATGCGAACCTACAGTTAAGGGAGCCCTATGGAACTCGTGTCTTAAGAACCTGAAAACCGGGGGCGTGCCGAGGGCGTGGCCTTGCTATTAGTTGCTTATATTTAAGAACCTAACGCGTTCTTAAGTGTGAATCAGGTCCTTAATTTCAAGCTCCTTCTTAAGTCTGCATCCAGCACCTTAACCCTAACACTAAAACTAACATTAAACATTAAAGGGGCAGATTGAATTGAGCGCGATGTCAGGATGAGGCAGGAAGGGAACATATTCTCGTCTATCATGGTAGCTGAACATCTCGCATCTCTATGCCAGTGGCATCAGTACCAGAGACAATGGAAGAGCTGGCACTCCATTGTCCCCTGGCAGTGAACGCGGCAGTCTTGTGCCCCGTCGCCTTGTCACCCTTCGCTTGTGTCCGCAGCGCTGTCCCCGTTATTGTCTGCGGCCCCCACAGTACTTTGGGGGCCGTCGGCAATACATGTTCACTAGTTGCGGGTTCATACACAGTTGCCCTCTCCGCTGTACGCAGCCTCCTCCTCTGCACTCCCTCACATAATAGACTGTCTGTGTGATGTCATCGCGATGCAAGGGGGAGTGGCACCAACATTTTTCAGGCCTCCGGGCGCTTGGGCTAAACTTACGGTACTGGGCTGGGTTTTACACTTCCGTAGGACAAGGTAAGGTTATGGACACAGAAGTCAGAAAAAATCTGCCCGTGAGAGAGGGTGTCATGGAAGTGCACGAGGCTCTTGCATGCGGACTTTAGCAGCTTGAATCTGGATCAGGCCATAGGCATTGTCACTCACATAATATTGCACTGGATACTGTTACTGGGCCGGATTCAGAGCACTGAGCGCATTGCATATGAGCTCGGTGTTTTCCGACTTGAGATACTGCGCATTACTTTTATGTAGATTGCGGAAATACGGTCATAACAGCTATTAGGGGGAGGAAAAGAGGGGTATATGGGGACATCGCCTGTATACTTGCCACTAACGCCAAGTCTGATGCTGGGAGCGGAGCAACGTTTTGTAAATATGGTCCACTTCATTTTAATGCTTTTGAAGTGAAAACTGGCCCTATCGCACTAAAATGATCTTTGTAAATAGAGCTCAATGTTAGCTGCAATATCTTCACTTTAGGCTTTGAGGAAATATTTATAATAAATCTCTGAGCTACAAGTATCCGTGGATTGTGACTGTATACAGTGAAACAGTTTCTCAGTGTAAGACACAAGAACTTGTTACCTAAAATAGCATAACACGGAGCCAGCTTGGCAGCATCATTGCAAAAAATAATTTTATCAGATGAATGTTCTGTGTGTTCAGCATGACAGTGCTAAGAATTTAATCCACTTTGCACTTCTGGTTAGTAACAAAAGACATATAAGGAGGAACATTAACAGCAGAATGCAATGTCAGTAGATATAAAATGAAGTCGTTAAAATGTTTGCCCCATTCCAAATGAATCTGCCGAATGCAGAAAACCACAAGAATTACCGGATTGTCACTGTCCCCCAAGTCATTTCAGAATACAGGATCGGATTCAGAGTTTAAAAATAAGAGGAAAACAGGTAAATAAAACTAGAACATATTGAATTTCATTTGTCTTAAACAGTATAAGGGCCCGATTCAATTAGCCGTGATGACAGGAAAAAGCTTGTGTGCGCTCTTTCCCCTCATTTGTGGTAGCAAAAATTCACAGATTTTTATGCGCACCTCAATGGGGCGGGACACTTCCTGGCTGCTGTTTCTGGCTCAGTTATGTATCAGGTGTTGCTGAGTAAAGATCTGTTTTGAACAGTTGCATTGGGAGAGAAATTAGTACAAGAAAGAGAAAACGTGTCACAAAACATACCAATACTGCAGGAATTCTGGAGGCCATATCTACAGGATGACATATATACAAAGAAGAGTAACCAAAATGGTGCATGGCCTGTGTCACAAAACATACAAAGTAGGATTAGAGGAACTAAGCATGCAAAGCTTGGAGCAGAGAAGGGACAGGGGGGATATTATAGCAGCTTTCACATATATCAGGGATTTAACCAGAATCAGGAGGTGTATGTGAATGTGAGGGTATGCATATAAACTGGAGGGTGCTAGGTTTAGCAGAAAAATGATATAATTGAAAGGGTAGTTGATAAGTGGAAGAGCTTTCCTTCTGAGATGGTAGAGGCATACTTAGGATAAAAATAATTATGTCCTAAACTAACTTAAGGGTCAAATAGAGGCTAGGGTAAGAATGGTTTGGGAAAAAAGGGGGCCAAGATGGCTGTTATCTGCCGTCACATTGTATGGGCCAGATTTACTAAGCTGCCGGTTTGGAAAAGTGGAGATGTTGCCTATAGCAGATTTTAGCTGACATTTTCTATAATATAATAAGAGAGTGAAAAGCTAGAATCTGATTGGTTGCTATGGGCAACATCTCCACTTTTCTTTTCCAAACCCACAGTTTAGTAAATCTGGTCCCATGTTTCTATATTTCCTAGCCCAAGTCTAAATAATAGTTTAAAAACTAAAAACTTAACTACGCCATCCTTCTTATATCAAAGGGGTGGTACATGAAACAATAAAAATGTAATTGCATAAAAAATTGTTTAATACATATATAAAACATATGACATCATTATATGTTCTATATATTTATTAAACAATTTTTTATTGGTCGACCAATACTTATATCAAAGTTTATTTATTACAACATTTCATCTGTCTTGATTTCTTTATTAGTGC
>WWET01002396.1:237642-253188 GCA_011038615.1 Limnodynastes dumerilii
TACACACAGGATAGAGAATGTCCAGCAACACTGCCATTACCAGTAACACACTATACCATTCTATCTGTAACATACACACAGGATAGAGAATGTCCATTACCAGTAACACTGCCATTACCAGTAACACACTATATCATTCTATCTGTAAAGTATTATTGGTCTGGATCAAGAACAAAATATGGACAGCACTCTACAACAGAGGTGAAAAGTAAGGGCCAGATTTACTAAGCTGCGGGTTTGGAAAAGTGGAGATGTTGTCCATAGCAACCAATCAGATTTTGGCTTACATTCTCTATTATGTAAGAGGAAAGTGAGAGTTAGAATCTGATTGGTTGCTATAGGCAACATCTCCACTCTTTCAAACCCGCAGCTTTATAAATCTGGCCCTAAGTTCGATCCTATATTCCATCCGTGCGAGGATAGTGCACTCTCCTTGTACATACCCCAGTGGTTCCCAAGCTGTGCGCCGCGGCTCCCTGGGGTGCCGCGACGCTCTCACCGGGGTGCCGTGGAATGTTTCTATTTTCTATTCTATTTTATTTTTGTCTTAGGGGTGCCTTGAAAAGAATATGGAGACCCTAAGGGTGCCTTGAACTGAGAAAGTTTGGAACCACTGACATACACAATTTCCATGCCATGAACCCTACCTTAACTTTTACGCACATGACCCCATGCATACACATTGTTCGGATGGCGGTCATCACACCCTGCCATCGGTATTGGTTATTGTGCATAACTTAGAATGGTTCGTAGTGCGTTCTGATGCATAACCGCCATAAGCACAGAATGAACGCACGGAGCACTTAGCCATTCTGAATGCGTAACTGAGCTGTCATATGCAATTCTGGAAATGGTCCATTATTTTTAAATAAAAGAAAATAAAATATAATCTGAAATCACGTTTTACAATTTGCTTTATATTAAACTGAAATGCTTTTTTCAACAAGATAGCCGCTGAAATAAGTAGCTTTTTATGTCTCTTGTCTACCACCAGCAATAAAGTAATGTTGAGAAATATATTACTGAGCAGGTAGCACTGAACCAGTCCCGTTTATTACTTTTCAGATAAACTCTTTGTAACACATTCAAGAAATCCAAACCAGCATTCCTGAGGCCAGATTTACTAAACTGCAGAAATGTAGAGATGTTGCCCATAGCAACCAATCAGATTCTAGCTGACATTCTCTAGTATGTAATAGGAAAGTGAGAGCTAGAATCTGATTGGTTGCTATGGGCTACATCTCCATTTTTCCTTTTCCCCAGTTTAGTAAATATGGCCCCTGAGGTTTTTTCCATGAGTCGTGGTTTCCATGAAATGTTAGTGGCGCAGCGCAGTTTTAATGGTTTTATGGTGTGGAAATACTTGTGCTAATTTATCATTTACTTGTGTGGCAAATGATTTACTTGTCCTGGTTTGTTATTATTATGGTAAGTTGCTCCAATTCAAATAAATGAGCACAGGAAGTTCTGGAGGCTTTATGTTAATGTTATGATCACATGAACTGGTGCATTACATGCGGCATCGGGACTCAAATGACTGTGGTCCGGATTCAGCTTATTTACGCAATCTACGTACCGAAATGTTATGTATATAGCTTAAATAAACTACTTTGAATGTGTAATAGCTCAATTCTTAAAACCACGTACGTAAGACGAAAACTACGTAACTGTAATTCCAGACCTGTGGCATAATCACGGGAATTGGGGTTATTACTGTGAAGCATAATCATGAGGACTACTGTGTGAGACACATAAAATAATAACTCTCCCTGAATATGAGACTCCCTAAAGAGTGAATAATCTTACTGACTCCCTGAAGAGTGGGTAAATCTCCCTGACACCCTGAAGTGTTTGGCAATCTCCCTGAATGCCCAAAGATGATGAAGATGTCAGCGGGTCTCCTGTTCAAAGTCTTCATAATAAGTACTGAAAATGGGCCTGTACCTCGTTGCAAAGTCCCCTTTAATGTTACATCTGAACACGTGGCATGGGGGCAGCACTGTAATTCCACATGCCTGGACCCCGCCAGACAGGCAGAGATAGACATGTCAATGAAGGGGGCGGCGGTAAGCAGTTCTGCATTTGTATGGATGCATATCCGAGCGGAGAAGGAAGGGCTCTGGATACGTAAGTGTCCAAACTCCACATGAGAGACGGGAGTAACAGGGAAATGCACTTCCCACTTCCACAGACCCTCCAACATGACCCATTCCATTAGGTACAAAATACTCTGCTCCTCAGTTTCCAACTGTCAGTTACTATGGTAACCAGCTTTTTTAAGGAGAAAAATGTTTTTCAAACATCAGTTTATTAATTAAAACCAGGTGAGTGGCAGATGGAAGCTCAGAAATGGAGTATAATGTACCTAATGGAAGGGGTGATGTTGGGGGGTCTGCTTCCGTTTGGACTTCCAGATATTTGTGCGTAAATCAGGCTAAATATTTTTCACAAAAATATAACAACCAATTAATACTGATGCTGCAATAATGGCAAATGGCAAATATTTATTTTAATACAGGACACACCTTTTGGTGGTACAGGACACACCCTTTGGTGGTACAGGACACACCCTTTGGTGGTACAGGACACAGCCCTTTGGCGCTTGATGGTCACAATCCCACTGATATTTAGTTGCAATTGTTGGCGAGTATGTATAAAAAGAGGGGTCAGATACGGTGATTTAAGGCCACCAACATTAAATTACATCGGACCGATTCAGGTTTGCATGCGACTTACATACGCATGCAAATTTGAAATTAAGCACGGAGGGGGGAGGGCATGTCCCTGTCACTACCCTCCTTCATACAGTGTTCTGGACATATAAGTGTCCAGTATCCTACCTTAAGTTATATGCACAGATCTGCTTCCGTACAAACGCAGATCCCCACTCCCGGCACTTAATTAGCATACCTAACCCCGCCTATACGACGGAGTTTAGGCATGCAGACATGAAGTGCCGGCCCCTTTTACGGAATTGCCCCTCTTACAGGCCTTTCGGACACTTGCATGCGCCTATGTTACATGTGAAGGGGACTTGCGCAAAGTACGTAATTGTGAATGAGACCCATCATGTCCAACCAAATAAGAAGGGATAATAAAAATACACATATAGTAGGAATAGTGTCTTGTTTATTCACCTGCTTATTACGATGAATGCTGAGACTTATAGTACCACAGCTGTGGATGAGTTGCCGGTGATTAATCCTGTTCTGGACCCATCCTGAAAGACTTCTTATCTATAATTATGCAAATGTTTTTTGATAACAAAATGTTCCTTCTACTTACTCAGCCGCTAAAA
This sequence comes from Limnodynastes dumerilii, assembly GCA_011038615.1. NCBI lineage: Eukaryota > Metazoa > Chordata > Amphibia > Anura > Limnodynastidae > Limnodynastes > Limnodynastes dumerilii. The sequence goes on from WWET01002396.1 coordinate 240,941, forward strand.
CGCATTAAGAGGATTTAAGTCTTTTGAAGTCTTTTTTTGGGGGAAGATGTTAACATTCAAATACCGTGAGTCGAAAGTAGAAAATTAAGATAGAGCAAACAATTATAACAGCAAATCCTTTGTAAAATCTAAATAACATTTCTCGGAGTTAAATGCTATCACTTAGGCACATCATTTGTCAGTAATACATAATGCAGTAAAAGGAATAACAAATATATTGTTTGCTCTTAATGTGATGTATGTTTGCTGTCGATGTATGCAAATGTGTTTAAATGTTAATTGCTTTCGTAATGCAAATGTCAATAAAACTCGCAGGTTCTTATGGGCTATGGACTAGATCCTAAATTAGGTGCGTTCACATCCCTGTAAGTCTGTTCATATAGAATGGACTTATGTACGTGCGATTCTATAGTCCATTTGAAGGAACTTTCCATGTCCTGACCGCTGCTATAAATATTACGCGCCTACCTCATGTAAAATAGCGCAGATGCAGACTGGTGATTCGTACGTAAGGGCTTAACCAAGACCCTACTGTACAATTTTCCTACGCCCCCCCCTGTATGCATGGTGGCCCGTCCCGTCCTGCCATGGAAGCCTGTTGGGCGTGCACGCTAATGAGGTTGGATTCATTGGGCCAGACCCTGAGCTACGTACGCTAGCATTTTTACGCTATCCGCTGACGTAAATTTGCCTATTTGTATTTACTGCGCATACGCTGAACGTACCATCAGCGTAACCACGAACGAAGGGGCGGGGGCATCCATACGACGGGTGTGGGGCTCCGGTCCGAATGGCTGGCTGGAATTTTGATTGCATAGGCCTCAAGGAGGTATTGCAATCGATCCACAGAGCTTTCAGTGCTCCGAAAAGTGTAAAAAAAAAAGTCCCCACTACTTCCCCTGACCCTAACCCTCCCCTCTTACTACCCTAACCCTCCTTCCTGGCAGCCTGACCCTAACCCTCCCTCCTCTACAGCCTGACCCTAACCCCGCAGAAAGACTTTACTCACCTGTCCCCTCGGAGAGCAGCGGCAGAGGTGCAGCGGAGTGATCTGTTCTTTCTCTAACCAGAGATTGATTGCAACCCGCCATTCGACACCTGTACTTACGCTTTGTAGGCGGATGGAGGCATTTAAATTGGACAGTATGGGTCGGGTTAGGTCGTTATGTACGTGAATCCATTATTATAATACGATAGCATAAATACACTACGTGATGAAATGTAACAAGCACTTAGGTCTGGATCTGCCCTATTGTGTTATTCTGGATCCAGCCCTATGTCCTGTGTACAAAGTATAACAGGATGATAACATACAGTGTCTCCTTTCCTGGCAGCCTGACCCTAACCCTCCCTCCCTCCTCTACAGCCTGACCCTAACCCCGCAGAAAGACTTTACTCACCTGTCCCCTCGGCGAGCAGCGGCAGAGGAGCAGCGGAGTGATCTGTTCTTTCTCTAACCGGAGATTGCAACCCGCCATTCGACACCCGTACTTACGCTTTGTAGGCGGATGGAGGCATTTAAATTGGACAGTATGGGTTGGGTTAGGTCGTTACATACGTGAATCCATTATGATAATACGATAGCATAAATACGCTACGTGATGAAATGTAGCAAGCACTTAGGTCTGGATCTGCCCTATTGTGTTATTCTGGATCCAGCCCTATGTCCTGTGTACAAAGTATAACAGGATGATAACATACAGTGTGGGCCCCCTTCCATAGTGCCACCCTAGCCCTTAGCAGATCATGGGGCAGAATCTGCAGGGTTTATATGCCCCTTCATGTAAAATTCACCATATATCTCTGCTTTCACCTATCTTTTACCATCAATATCCATATTACTCTAATGAAACAGAGCCCTGGTGGTTTGCAAACTCTGAGGGCATAATGGCATCTCAGGATGGCATTAGCAATGGCATCCCTCTACTCCATGCTACTATCAAATCCTGCATAGTATTTTGAATGCCGCATTTGTGAATGGTAAGTCACACATACAGGATATGGTCAAGGGTTATAAATATACCTGATCGATGGGCATAAGTTTCGACCAGAACACAAGATTGACAGGTTAGTTCTTGACCTTAGGTTAGGGTTAGGCTGCAGTTAAGTTTAGGCTTTGGTTAAAGTTAAGGTTAGGATATGGTTAGGGTTAGGCTGTGGTTAGGTTTAGGCTTAGGTTAAAGTTAGGCTGCAGTTAGGGTTAGGTTGTTGTTAGGGTTAGACTTTGGTTAAGGTTAGGGTTAGATTTACATGAAGTGTTAGACTGTGAACCTTGTCTGCCATTGAACTGTCAGCAACACTAAGATTGATATTATAATACTATTGACCTTAATGTGTTACACGCTGCAATATGGCAGCAGCATGTAATATTATCATTGTACTTTTGCAGGGTACTCCAGTCCATGTTTTCCCTGCAGCATTCCTTTTTGCTAAGGATCCTAGCTGATTACTTTGCAGCTGGGACGCCCTAGCTGAGGATTTAGCTGTGTGCATTCAGCAGTCAATGGGGATGTGGCTCTCCCCTTTAATAGCTGTCAGCTGATAGTCTCCTGGCCGGTCATAGCTTCCAGTTCTCTAGTGTTCCTTTGCTTTTACCCCTAATGTCCTATGTATCTTGGAGTTAAGGATCACCTATTGAAAATGGATTGCTATGGGACTTATTGATCTACTCCAAAGCTATATTATTCATTATATGTTATTTATTGGAAGGTTTATTGCATCCATAATAAGGGTTTTAATACTCCGCATTTTTCTCCACTGGCACTTTACTCTGAGGTAATAACCCTAGCGCCTGAATACCCCCTACTATATACCCTCATATATATATATGAGTGTATATTATTTCTTTCTCTAGTGTTCCTGTCTGTAGTCATATTTGGTTCTCATTCTGATCCAGCGTCCTGTTTGGTCTGTTTGCTTACTGTTCTGTATTATTCTCCTGCGTTTTGGGTTTCCCTGATCCTGCTACCTTCCCAGTCTTCCCAGTTGTTGTTCTGTTACTTTTATCTTGCCGCATTAGTCTCTCTCCTTAGTTGTGAGTGTGTCCTTGCTGTGTGCTGTGTTATTGCTCCTCTCTGTCATTATCCTCTGGTGGATAACAGTCTTGTGTATTCAGCATACCTGTGATTACCCAACTGTTTATTCTGTGCCACTCCATCTGCACTCTAGTCTATCTGGTTATTACTGTGCCACTCCATCTGCACTACTCAGTTACTGTGTTAGTCCATTTACACTCCAGGGGTCAGAGTTACTAAGCTGCGGGTTTGTAAAATTGGAGATGTTGCCCATAGCAACCAATCAGATTCTAGCTCTTACTTTCCTATTACATACTAGAGATTGGCAGCTAAAATCTGGTTGCTATGTGCAACATCTCCACTTTTACAAACCCACAGCTTAGTAAATCTGGCCCCTGTTCTGTACTGGTTAATACTTATGCGATACCATCTGCACCAATCTGCTATTCGTGTAATCTCCATTTGCGCTCTGTACTGGTCAATTACTTATCTCTGTTCCTGGCGTATATCGCTTCTGTCCTCCACTCCTGCTCTGGTATCTACTGAATCTGGTTCTCAGCTCTCCCAGCGGTACCTCATCTCTGGACACTGTACTGCAGTACTGGTTACCGCCTACTGGGTGCTGCTTCCTACTGGGTGTCCTGCAGCCCAGACTATCCCCACCATCAGGGGGCTCTAGTGAAGACTGCACCCTGGGAAGCAGAATACCAGTACCGTGACATAGTGTTGTCCATGGAATTCATACACTGTTAACTTAATGCTAAATGTATGCATTGTCAAACTAATATCCCCCACATACACTGTTCCAAAAAACATTGTGGGACACTTCATTTGGAATCGGTGCAATATCTAAACTCGTTGTCAAGCACACAGCTGTTAAGGCTTTGAGGTGTCTTATGTTTTAGGCTAACCCCTGACTTCGTGACGTTGCGAGCCTCATTGAGTCGTATTGTGTAAAGTTCATTCAGCAAACCTATGTGTGATCAAAACATCACCGGCCACACTGTCAGTCCTAACCTTTCCATGCCGCCCAGATAAATGATTTGTTAAAAGAAGTGCTTTCCCAAATGAATGACTTTCTTAAAATATGACATAATAACCCCTTAGTTTTTACAAATATCCTAAAATGAAAAACACAGAATTAAAGAGATATAATAATTAAAGGCACTTCTCAGAGAAAAGATTTCAGTACAGTGCAAAGGACGGACAGGAACATAATGATTGCTTGGAACACAGTAATGAACCGGTAATCACATTGACTGAGCCTTAGATGGGAAATTACGAACCACCATTCAGTCTGACTTTATACTGGTAACTAGGGAGTATTGACTAGTATTTAATATAGTATAAATATGCTGTACCGGTGATGGCATCAATATTAAATTATACTTCTCAATATTAAATTATACGTCTCATTGAGGCTTTGATTAAAACTAATTTCTATACGTCAATTAAAAACAATGTATTCCATTATATCAATGGACTTGCCACTTCTACTCACGATGACAGAGAGGACTGGGCTAAATATTTTTCCAGAAATTGGTGAATTCTAAGATGAAGATGTGGCGGATAATTTACAAGGAATACGCCATTATATAGACGGAGTAAGACGGAGTAACCCATTAACCCTCGCAGTTCCATCGACTACAATTTTCTCTACTTGACTGGCTTAAACAGTTCCCAGAAATACTATAATACAAAATACTCAAAATACTTTCTACAGTATTCAGCCATTTGTAACAAATATATAAATACTGGGGACCGCGTCCAGACCTCCGCACGGTAGACGGCAGTGAACTCCCGTGTCCTTCCCCTCTCTCGTGCCGATATGGCAGCATTTACACTGCCATAAGGCTACCTTAAGTCTCCCGTGTGAATGATTCGCGCGGAAGTCTTACACTCAGCCCATACTGGACAATATAAAACTAACCCCCCTTCACCCAGCATCTGCTCCACTTCCTCTGTACGGTAGGAGATCCGCTGCATATGGCACGAATATGCACTTACTGGCACACGACTCACACACGCCGCTTGCGTATGTCAGGTGTCGGATGGAAGTCTGGATCGGGCCCTAGGTAGTTGTGTGTTCTTAGTGGTTGGGTCTGTGCCGCTGATATCATTGTATTTCTTTTTCTACTGTATTTAAAATTGTATTTCTTTTGGATAGTTTGTTTCATGACAGTAATAATAATAACAATGGACCTGATGAATTGATAATGCAGGCCGGCTTCCACACGCGGTTTCATAAGTCGGTCTGCGTTCATACTTACGCATGCGCAGTACAGTGATTTCCGCATCAAAGCATGGACATAGGGAGGCAAATCGTACAGTAAGGACTCTACAAAGCCCTAACGTACATTCCTGCATTCCATGCATGGGTCTTCCACTTCAGAACACTTAAGGTAGGGTTCTGAATGGAAACTTCGCATGTATCTGATCGGTTGCTATGGGCAACATCTTTACTTTTCCATTACCGCAGCTTAGTAAATCTGGCCCCTGGTGTTTACTGATGCCCTTGATGGTGGGAATAGTTTGTGACCCCTGGTGGCAGCCCCAGGTGTAGCGAGAAGGGTTGGCGTTGCTGGTACATCATTGAAGGACAGACATGGCAATGATGAACAGGCATAGGCAGTCCAAACACAGACAACAGAAGAGACTGGACCCAGCAAGGTAAGTACAAGGTTAGGCAATGAGGACAAGGCAGCAATACCAAGCGGCAATCGGGGGAGAAAAGTAAAGGAACAGAAACAGGCAAGGACCAGACACCTAAAGACAAGGCAGGGTAATAACAAATGTAATGTTCCATAATGTAATTGTGTAGTAATAGAGGACGTTTGACACTTTGGGTAGAGAAAGTCTGGATCTGGTCCATTTTTATTAAATGTGAATGATATTCATGTAAACCTGGTTGCAAGAGAAGTTTAAATCCAGTACTAATTGTGGGTGCTACTAATTAACAATTGCCAACTTTTCTTTTTGGAAATTCTCTGAGGTAAGAGTTGGCAGTATTGATGACTGAATTGATTATAAATCACCTCCTTAAGCCCGCCCACTGCCTATCAATGTTGGAACCTGACACTGTGACAAAGCATATGGCAAGGCTTGATGACACGTATTTTGTCATCAAACCCCGCCCATTCTTAGTAACGCTATGGATCACATTATTGATAGACATTTCCAGGAAATCACTCAGGTCTTGTGCAGGGGATCTGCCTGGGATTCCAGAAGCAATGCCCAAATTCCTGGACATTCTGGGAGAGTCAGCACCTATGACCTACACCAAGCAAGTCAAACTCAAAACCCCAATTGGGACAAACAATCAAAGTGTAAGATTGTGCAATACGCAAGAAATATAAAAAGTCTCATCCAGTATTCCCATTATGTCTCTTCATCCTCCGCAGTATTCCCCATTATGTCTCTCCAGTCTCCCCAGTATTCCCCATTATGTCTCTCCAGTCTCCCCAGTATTCCCCATTATGTCTCTTCATCCTCCCCAGTATTCCCCATTATGACTCTCCAGCCTCCCCAGTATTCCCCGTTATGTCTCTCCAGCCTCCCCAGTATTCCCCATTATGTCTCTCCTCCTCAGTATACCCATTATGTCTCTCCAGCCTCCTCAGTATTTCCCATTATGTCTTCCCAGCCTCCCCAGTATACCCAATATGTCTCTCCAGCCTCCCCAGTATACCCATTATGTCCCTCCAGGCTCCCCAGTATCCCCCATTATGTCTCTCCAGCCTCCTCAGTATTTCCCATTATGTCTTCCCAGCCTCCCCAGTATACCCAATATGTCTCTCCAGCCTCCCCAGTATACCCATTATGTCCCTCCAGGCTCCCCAGTATCCCCCATTATGTCTCTCCAGCCTCCTCAGTATTTCCCATTATGTCTTCCCAGCCTCCCCAGTATACCCAATATGTCTCTCCAGCCTCCCCAGTATACCCATTATGTCCCTCCAGCCTCCTCAGTATTTCCCATTATGTCTCTCCAGCCTCCTCAGTATTTCCCATTATGTCTCTTCAGCCTTCTCAGTATTTCCCATTATGTCTCTCCAGCCTCCTCAATATTTCCCATTATGTCTCTCCAGCCTCCTCAGTATTTCCCATTATGTCTCCCCAGCCTCCCCAGTATACCCAATATGTCTCTCCAGCCTCCCCAGTATACCCATTATGTCCCTCCAGGCTCCCCAGTATCCCCCATTATGTCTCTCCAGCCTCCTCAGTATTCCCCATTATATCTCTCCAGCTTCCCCAGTAAACCCAATATGTCTCTCCAGCCTCCCCAATATACCCATTATGTGTCTCCAGCCTCCCTAGGTGCCCCATTATGTCTCTCCAGCCTCCCCAGTATACCTATTATGGGCCTGATCCAGAGCTATGATGTTACACTGAGCGGTCTAACTCTCAGCATAACATCGCAGCACTTCCCTGACACTCCCCCTTGTCCTAACATATTAACGCTCGTTTACGCCGGCTAAAGGATACCCTAACTTCAGCCGGCGTAAGCGAGTGTTAATACGCTGGGGCGGCGGCATTGGAATGCAAAGCCGCCCTCAAAGCCTCATTACCCTCCCTCCCCCCACATACCTGCACTAACTGCAGCGTAGTAACGCTGGGGGACGCCCCATCCAGTGGTACTACGCTGCTGCTACGGACGCCTGATTGGGCATTGCCATAGCTACGCTGGACAACATCTTACGCTTGCGCCCGGAGTTTTAATGCTGGCAAGCCTAGGTCTGGATCAGGCCCTATGTCCCTCCAGCCTCCTCAGTATACCCATTATGTCTCTCTAGCCTCCTCAGTATACCCATTATGTCTCTCCAGCCTCCCCACTATTCCTCATAGTCCACATAGTAATATGGGGCTGTAAAAAAATATGCATCTGGGCCACATGCCCTCGAGCTGCAAGTTTGCCTCGTCTGACCTACATACACTGCTATGATCAGGAACTAGATGCTGCTGGTACCTAGCACAATACTTCTCTAAAATACTATCCGGTTACACCAGGGGACTGGCACAGAGCTTGGAAACCCCACTCTAGAAATCCTGTGATTGCCACTGACCACTGTGCTCTGTGGCTGGTTACTTATTTTACTTCATCTTCAGATTATACTTGTACTATGAGTTTTGGAAGTGTTCTCATCTTCTGATCAATAAAGGAAACATCTGTTGGTTATCAGACACAACAGCCAGAGAAGTAATTGTTCTTGATGGCTGAATGCATTTCAAAGAGAGAATATGTTATCTCTAACATGTTTATTCTTGTAATTGATTAAGATATTTCAGGGGGTTAGGCGGTGGAGCGTTCCTTACTCATTACTTTTCGGAAACTGTCATGTATTCCTATGCTTACTGGAATTCTTCTTGGGTGAAACATATGGGAAGTGCCTTTTGAGAACCCCAGTGCTATGTCTACATACAGAGAACAAGAAGTTCTGCTTAATAATATTCAGACCAAGGGCCTGATCCAGGATTAATAACGTCAGCTGACTTACACAAGTGGCTTTTGGGAGACAACTTCACATGTGCACAACAGATGTAATGCAAGTATGGGCTGGTTTGGCACTTCCATACATTACCTGCAATCAACATGGTTTAGCCCAGGAGTAACTTTCCTCTCTTAGGGCCAGATTCTCACTTAAGAATAACGATTCCTTAAGTGCGCAGTTCTAAGAATAGAGCTACTACGCATGCGTAGTAATTCCTTTACGCTATCTATGTACCATTTCATTATGTTGATTGCGTACTCACGGTCTTGAAAGCACAGGGTCCTATTTTCAGCATTGTATAGAGAAAGAGTTCCAGTATTATAAATTCTTCTTCAATTCTAGACTTATTTCATGAACCCAGTTATTCAGATGTTATCTATAAAATGCATCACACAACAGAATTCAATTATTTTCACTTAACATAGAAATAACGAGTTGGATTCACTGTCCTATATTTATCATCAGAACATTTCATGGGAACAAGTGGGAAAAGCTGGTGAGTTATGCAACAAATGTAATCTGTTGTTCCATTTACTGAGTACATCCTGTGTGTCTGGGGTCACTCTGACCTAATGGTTCTATTTGCTCTATAAATCATGTATGTAAGTTATTAACAACCTGTATACTATAATCTGTTCTCATACAGTTCTGTGACACACAAAATGGAAGTTGCTCAGATCAATTTATAGGTAAAATCAAGTAGGTGCATGAAAGGCCGGGGGGTAATCTGCTAGCAACAGAAACACAGGAAAGGAAATGCCCCAGCAACACTGCCATTACCAAGAACTACGTCTGTCTTCCATAGACGGATGTAATTCAATAAACAGTAGCTACTGCGCATGTGTAGTAGCTATTGTACGCAATCTGCGTATTGTTTCGATACGTAGATTGCGTATGTGCGGTCTTTTAGACACCCAGACACCCCACTTGTGCACTTTCCATGTGTAAGTAGGTGTCCTAGGTAGATCTGGATTTGCTCCAAAATGCTCAAATGATTCAGGTTTTGGAGTGTCAATCTTCAGCAACTCCCTGTACTTAGACATGCCCTATGGCTGAAGCAAATGTCTTGCTGTAAACTGTGCAACCCCCTGAACACAAGCAGTCAGTGACTTGTGTAAGAGTCTGGATCGCCATAATTGCTTGTGCATTTGTTCTGGACATGCACTGTGCAAAAGAATGCAGAGTTGCACTACGGGCATATCTTCAGGCCTGGATGGGTAAAATAAATAAAAAGGATGCTTAGTTATATATACTTTTATAGGAAAATGTGCACCATGTACCTTGAAACCACCTGCATAATGAGTATTAGCAACTGAACCGGTGAGCTCTAAAGGTTGTATAACTCATGCTGTAGGAGGGTGGTCCCACTGGGATGCCCATTAATGGGCAGCTATAATGGATTATCAGATATTTACTAGAGTGACAGACATCTATTTGTGGAGAGTCAGAGGTAATGACTAAGGGTGGATTGATGTTGCTTCCCTGGGGAGAGTCGTTTAGGCAGGATATCAGGATAGTGTATTGTACTGTGGCTTTGAATACTACTCTTTAAACCATGTGGCTCTGAAACGCTTATGTCCAGTATGTGGGTTGGAGGTTAGGTCATTCATGGCCATTAGATTATCTTCTTTAGAGAAAAAGGTCATCAAAGAAGGTGGGTGGGGGGATTTCCAGTGGATGAGTGCCTTTGCAGCACTCCAGATATTTGAGGAATTAGCATTTATAGGAGGTGATCAAGACTTCATATTAATGGAAAAACCAGAACAGTGGGTCATCAGGTACTGCTTTTCCCATTTCATTAGAGATTGAGTGGATCTCTTCCCAGAATGGCCTCTTATTGGTGCACAATATGAATGGAAGTACCAGGCACCAGGATGCATTTCCAACAAGTGCTGGTGTTAGAAAGATTAAATTTATGCTACAGAGTAGGGCACCTATTGTGAGAGGCGCTTAAAGGAGTTCTTTATAATTGTACAAACACAGAATGCAAGTTGCTCAATCAATTTATAGGTAAATGCAAACAGGTGCATGAAAGGCAGGGGTTAATGTGCTAGCCACAGAAACAAAGCAAAAAAAAATGCCTCAGCATCACTGCCATAATTCAGTAACAGACTATACCGTTCTATCTGTAAAATAAAACTCAGAAATGTCCGTTACACATATTTGCACAAATATATGATAAGCCACCGTCAAGGCCTTTCTGCATATGGTGGTCCTAGCTCTAACAATGAGAGTCCCAATGTTGGGTCATATATATATGTTTTTAAATTGAGAACTAACTCACCTCAGAAGACACTCCTTAAAGCCTCCAAAATGGCTGCTGTGGAACAACAACACCCCCTCTCAGCTGTTGCTCCCAGACAGTATACACACAAAATGGAAGTTATTAGTCCACAAGCATACAAGAGTTGCGATGTTCACAGATAATATTGAGAACAGCAACGTAAGTCAAGCTTTATACTAAATCATGGAAACTCAGTCACAAGTATTGGGATATAATATATGAAACACATCTCATAAGACCGTAAGCAGACATCCAAAAAGGGGGAGTTTTGCGATCGCTAGGATCAAACGATGTACACTCTTTGCTACAGTGCATATGCAAGTAACGCATTACCAAGACACCTCTGCATCCAGAGTTTCATTCTGGATGCATTTTCGAAGGCGAGGCGGGACAATTAAGAAAGTAGAAAGTGATTCCACCACATAGGTCGGGTGGGTTGATATACATAGTACAATGCGGCTGTGCTAAGTGTCCTCCATATTGTTGACTTCATCCCCATTTTAAGTGAGGGGTGACCTATCATAATCTCAAACTTAGAAAGGGGCGTGGCTTCTTCTCGCCTGCATAAAGCAGGGATCCAGCATTGGTTCCCCACTAACATTGTGTTTAAATACAGGTGGTGCAGAGGGGTGCTCTGGGCCCTGTGGTATCCGCTGCCTCTGCACATTAAGCAAGCTGTCAGAAGTTGACAGCTTAAAACAGCGCTCGGCAATCCATGAATGTATGCTGAGCACTGTATATAAATATATTGCCAGAAGCTGAGAGTTCCAGCTCCACCCACAGCCCCATCTGGCTCCACCCAGTTCCAGCCATCCAGAGTTGGGTGCCGTCTCCTTCCCCAAAGCTGTTACCTTCCTCCCTTGATTAGTCTGGATCCAGTCCATAATACTTAATAGCTTTATTCTGCAATCCAGCCATACAAACACTGGGCCTGATGAGGAGTTTAAAAATAAGAGAAAAAAGTTACTCTTAGGCTCATGGTGATTGCAGAGGAGTCATATTTCATATGTTGCAAACAGTATTAGAGTTGAGAGGTGATGTTTCCTATCCCAAGTCTAAATACAGGGGCGAAACTACCATTGGTGCAACAGGTGCAGCGGCACCGGGCCCATGCTGATACTAGGGCCCACAGCCGTCATCACCACACCGCTGAAGCTCCTCACAGGGTTACCTGGGATATCATCAGGGCCAAAGCATATTTTTTGTACCTGGGCCCACAACTCACTAGTTCCGCCTCTGTCTAAATAACAGTGTGATAGTAACGCTGGTCAGCATCTGTGTAATAATATAATAATAATATAATAGTATTAGAGATGAGAAGTGATTAATAAGAGTGTGATAGTAACGCTGGTCAGTATCTGTGTAATAATATAATAATAATATAATAGTATTAGAGATGAGAGATGATAAATAACAGTGTGATAGTAACGCTGGTCAGTATCTGTGTAATAATATAATAGTATT
>WWET01002397.1:16054-36918 GCA_011038615.1 Limnodynastes dumerilii
TGATTTGTATATGTACAGGCCAGTGTTGTACTTTCTAATCAATGAATGTAAACATTTTTTGACCATATTTATGGTAGTGTAATTATCCCCAGGGAAAATGCATTACTATAGACTCACTGTAGAGTAGTAATAGTAATAATAAAATGTATTTAAGACAGGATTTTTCTATATATTCTTAATGAATCACAATAGACTTACACCATTTCTTATATTATGATGGATGGATATATTAAATGTCATATGCAGTAGATGCATACATTAGCATTTCATATCTTTCATTTGTATCTGTGTTCACCAAGAAAATATGTTCGTATATAAAAATGCACCATTTATCTACACTATATTTGATGTTTGAAGTCACCATGGATTTCCAAAATTTGTGTTAAAGCACTATGGTTTCATTCAATAATACAGTGATAATAATATTTTAATGGATAATAGATGAACATTGATAAGGCCTTAAGGGCTATATAGTTTTGCCTGTATCAATGTGTAGTATGAGTGAACGCCAATATACCAGCAATAGTAACTGTTAATAGTAATGGCCAAACAGTAAGTATTGTTTTCCTTCCTTCATGTCTTGTATGTTGATGTCTATTTATTTTTCTTCTCATTTACACCTTGTGCTACTCATCATGCTAGAGTTTGTGGCTATTGGTCTTCTTTAACATACAATGCAACATGCCTACTGCAGCAAATATAAACTATGTCTACACAAGTGTGAGAGTGATTTACTCTTAATCTAATGAAATGCTCATAGTACTTTTTTCTGATTTATACATTTATACAGTAACTCAAATGAATAACAAAAGAGTGGATGCAACTGCTTAGTTGCCTTTACAGGTTGTCTGAATAAACACTAAATATGTTTCTGTTGCCTTCCATAATCAAAATTTACCTAACTGTGAAATATGAATCTTCTATTAGCTTTCATTTTCTGTATGTATGTTTAAAAGTACATGTCTTAAAAAATTGAGATGTTTAACGTTCTATTTACACTTGCACTGCTAACTTTATTCTGCAATTAGACATTTTGTCTAAAAGAGGCCAACTGCAATTTCTTAGTGTGATCATACACTCATGGGGGCATATTCATTGCTACAAAGATCGGTAGAAACCTCAAATTTAAAAGATCCGATAGGTATGCCTCAAAGTTTATGCCCTGGGCAGCTATGACATTGACTAACCCCAAAGTCTACATGTAGAACACAAAAACTTGATATCTCGCGATATCCAGCTCTGATTAGCTCTGAAACTTTTAGCTATAGATTTCAGCGTTAATGGTGTTCATCTTGCACTTTAATTAGAAATCAGAATCTGTCATTTTGGGTCACCATTCCCTGCCTAAACAATCTTTCTCCTTTTTTATTTATTTCTTTTTTATTTTTTTGACAGTTACCTAGTTATGCCATTCATGGGCACGGATTTGGGCAAGATCATGAAGCATGAGAAACTATCAGAGGATCGAATACAATTTCTTGTATATCAAATTTTGAGAGGGTTAAAGGTTGGTAGTCTCTATATTTGTTTTGGTGTGAACGTGTACACATATGGAAAGATGAAGACGTATACTTACATGACTAAGTCACTTATGGATGAGAACTTGGTCTGTTGGTAACTGTGCTGAGCCTTTTTATCTGAGGTAGATCCTGGAGCACAAGTGGCTAAATTTGCTATTTTGTTATTTTGTAAATCTTTTAGCTTTCATTTTTCTAGTGTTGATTAAACTGGGTTGCCACCAATTTCATAAGTAGCTATCATAGGTTCATAGTGTGAAGAGGCTTGTAGAGCAGCTTTTCACCTCCTAATAAACTGTTGACTGTATGGAAACTGATTGTGATCCCTAAATTTTTTCTTTTTGATTGGGTATTAACATTTTCCCTCTATTGCCCATTCTGCAGTCTCTCATCTGGATCTTAACTATTCTTTGCTGCTACACAATCTGTCTAAATGTCAATAGTTGTCAAATAGAAAAAATAAATTCCTGTGCTTGCAAAATCAACTTCACCTAATTCTGTTCTGTACAGCTATTTTATATATGTTAAAATTGTGAAAAAATGTTTAACTGTATGTTGGTTAATTGCTGCATTGTGGTGATACTGATGATTATGCTGACTTTATTAAATGCTGGCAATGACTGCAGCGAAATATCATGTACTAGAAATAGAAAATAATGCAGTTTTATTGGATTAAATAACTAGCACTCAGTATTCAGGTTTTCTCTTATTTGTCAAAATTGATTGGATTAGTTGTCTCTATTTATATTTCAATAAACCCAAACACAGAAAGCTACTACAGATAGATGTATGAGGGTTTATGTTTGGACTGTACATTATAGTATGCGTGTAAAAAAAAAAAAAAAAGTGTGTGTTTTGTGTGCCAGCTCTGCTGAAAATAGTGACAGAAATATGGCACAAATCACTGTAATCCAGGAAAGGGACCTCTAACCCACACTTACCTCCTTCACCAAGCATGGTCTTAAGTTGTTCATTTCTATTTTTTTGTAGGTAAGTGGGAGAGGTTTGGGAATGCTGATTTTTACCAGCCCTAGCAGATCAATAATAATACCATATTCCCCCATGTATAAGGCGCTCCCATGTATAAGACGTACCTTAATTTTGAGGCCTGAAATTTTGAAAAAATGTATTAGATAAAGTTAAGTTGCCCCCTCTTTGTGTCCAGCCAGTCTTATTGCCTCCTTTTTAGTGTCCAGCCAGTCTTACTGCCCCTCTCTATGTTCCTTCCCATCCCCATTCCAAAGATGCAGCACACTTACCAGTACCTTGGCTCTCCCTCCGGCTCTCTCCTCTGCAGTGCGCTCTGCAGAAGACGCTGATGTGACCTTAGGTCACGCTAGCGTCATTCAGTAGAGTCGCAGCTGTGCACGGCAAAGCTGGCTCGTTTGCAGGGCAATAATTGGTTGAGCCTGCAGGCACTGGGGACCCCTCAGGGATTTCCCCAGCTCCCTGGCAGGCTACAACCACTGTATAAGACACACCCAGGTTTTAGACCACACCAGGTTTTTTAAAAAGGTGCGTCTTATACATGGGAAATACAGTAATTTTCCCCATTAACTACAGTGGCAAGTCGATAGAGAATAAAGTTGGTAATGACCCCAGATATTTTTGCAATGAATAAACCTTGCCTCCTCTAAAGGACTGTTACATTTCCAGTACTTCTGAGAAACTTACATTAATATAATTTTAATTTTATTGTATATAATTTTTATATATTAATGGTTTCTGGATAAATGTAATATAGTGAGTCAACTGTAGAGCAGGGAGCAATTTAATTGTAACTTGTTGTTTATAAGCATGCAGATGTGCTTCTACATAACTATTATAGAAGCACAAAGGTGCCTGATGTTATGGTGCCAGGAACTGCAGGTGGGTAGGCAGGGAAGGGTGGCACATACACAGTTTCTGAACCACTGATCCAGGCTCTGTGTATGTGTTGCCATGGCAGTTTCAGCTCCTTGATCAGCATGATGCTGGCATGACCTTTTGGTCATGGCATTGGCATTCACACAGCAGGGTGCACCACATAGGGAGAAGAAGAGAGCTGAAAACTGAAGCCAGCAAAGGTAAGAAAAGATTAAAGGCTTATGAAAAAGAAAAAAAAGTATGTGTAAAGAAGAGGCAGAGAACAGAGACTGCACTCCAAACTGTGCCTGACTTACACACACTGACACCACTTAGTTACAAAATAAAATATATACTTTTATTATGTTGTTAATATTATATTTTATTTCAGGGTGGTGCTACTCCCAACAACGTGTAAAATAACAGATAAAGTGTAGTTGCTTAAGTCTGTCTTAAAATACAAAAAGTAATAAATATTTACTGAATATGCATTAAAATTTAATTGGGAGGAAAAGGTATTGTACGTTAGATAAAAAAGTGATTAAAGTAAGGAATAATTGTATAGATCTTAAAATAGCCTTGATGTAAAAGTAAATAATGATAAATAACCTATGTAGCCTTATTAATTATGTAGTGAGATATATTATATACACCAAAAGACACCAAGGACGCACCTGCTAAATAATAATCTTCATAGGGTGCAAGGCAATGTACAGATGGCATATAATATACAGGAAGGTCAACACTCCAGTTACCATATGCAAATTTAATTTCTATAATGTTATAAAAAGTCCCCTAACTTTCTTTGTATTATATGTGAAAAGAATACTAAGATAGTTCCATAGTATAACTGGGACAAAAACGAATGATGGACTGGATCCAGACCAATGCATGTCTTATGGACGTGCGTGGTCTTTAGTTACGACATCATAGCGGGGAGTGCACGCCCCCTGCACTCCCCGCTTACGTGTCCAGATTCCTACCTTTAAAATTTACGACCTTGTCGTAATGGGCCTTCCCCCGTCCCTAATTTAAATGTCTTTCTCCACCTATATGGCGGAGATACGGCAGATGTAAAAAGCTGGCCGGTCCCTTTAAAGTATCGGACAGCGTACGTAACTAACGTTTTGGACGCCGGCTGGTATGCTAGCATGCGCACATCATAGCTGACGGGAATTATGCACGCAGAGTGTGTAATTTCCCTGGCTTAACCCTCTAAACAGCTGTGTAGCATAGCTCTGTGAATCTAGATCATTATTGTGCTGCACATGATGTGACCTCGGGTAATACTATGGGGCATAATTATGTGAACTAAGAACATTAGTGTGTGGTATAATCATGAGCACTAGGTGACATAGGGGTAGATCCAGACCTACGGGCTAGTTACGTTACAGTACTATGCAACTTACGCTAGCGTAATTACTATGCACTCTCCTCGGTCGTATGTACTTTGGCAGTTTTACGCTGCTTTAACCCTACCTTAACTTTTCAAAGCGTAAGTACTGACATACTTAATGCATTTACGTATGTGACGGCAAAACCCAGCCCACACTGTCCAATTTAAATGCCTCCCCCGCCTCCAAAGCGTAATTACGTGTGTTGTATTGATGCCCCCGCCCCTTTGTTCGTGTTTACGCTGATAGTACATACATTAGGAGTTACGTGGTGTAATATCTGCCGTGCGCCTGCGCAGTTAATACAAATGGGTGAAATTACGTAATCTGCTAGCGTACTTGGCTTAGGATCTGGCCCATAGTGTCACATTAATCTGTGAACTAGAGGTATTTCTGTGTGGCATAATTCTGTGAACATGGATCATTGCTGTTAGGTAACTTAGAGAATTTTGTGTGGAAGCTCCAGTAATTTTGGTTCCCCTAACACTAGTTATGGCTAATTTTATTTAGTAGACCATTTTTTCATAAAAAAAAAAAAACAACAAACCAGATCACCCGGATGAAACACACTCATGACTTAAGTGCTGCGTGGCAGCTCCCCTTGAGCCATCGTGCTGCCCACATTATAGAATCTTTCTTCAAAGTTCATAAAAGCTCCAAAACAGATAACCTTCATCCAGTGACTCCTTCAAAGAAAAGAGACCTATGCTGTACCATAACATAGTATAAAACTGTTGCAAAAGGGTTACATTTTTATAATAAAAAATACATTCAGCAAATGATATAATTAAGATAACATTGAAAACATCCTTCAAGATGAAATATGGCAATTGAACTCCATGAAAAATACCAGTTTCAGATGTTACTGGACCTGATACACATTTAAGGCTTTAGGTTCTTAATTTTACGTACCCAAGTAGCATGCCAATTCCCCTGACACGCCCTTGGTTTTTATTTTCTTAGCCGACTTACGAGGACCGTAAGGTCTACCTTAACTTTAGGTTCATAGTTTTGCATGTGTGGCAAAATTAGGAGCGTAGTGGGCTAACCATGCCCAGAATTCCCCATTTAAATGTCTCCCTCCACCCACTACTCTTACCTCTGTTATAAAGTTGGCCCAGCCTAGATGAGCTTGGTTCGTAATGGTGATTCAGAGCCGCCCCGTTAAGTCCTATGTAGCTTGCATTAAAAAGGTACTGTGCATGCACTAATTGTCTCCTCTTAAATGTTGCCACGCTAATTGTTCTTACTTCTGTAACTGGTCCCCGCTGTTCTGTCCCAGTGCCTCTGTAAGAATCATTCCCTGCAGGCCACTGCACCATGCATGGCCTGCACGTGTCTGTTTCCAGCAGTTGCTGCTATAGTTTGCACGCACTTCCTCCCTCTGCCTTTTATGACCATCTGGCTGCTATGATTACGGTCAGGTCACCCAGCCAATCAGAGCTGTAGGTGGGCATCTGCTGGACAATCACTGGCCAGCAACTCTTTTGTAGTGTGGTTGGTTATACTGTTAGGCTTTCTGCTGCTTTGGCTTTGTGATAATATTACATCATGCAATTCTGAGTGCCCCAGTCCTCCTTCCAGTCCCAGTCTATCTCTGTACACTGCCACCTTGTGTTTCCTCCTGTCCCTGTCCCACCTTGCTTTTGTTATGTTGCCCATTATCCCCTTCTTGCCTCCAGTGTGCTTGTTTGCTACTTTTGTGAGTGAGAGTGCTTGTTTTCTTTAATCGTTTGTGTGTCTCACTGACTTTTTCCATCTTTCATTTGTTCATTACCCTCACCTTTATTACTTTCTGTCACATCCATGCAGTCGTCATACCTTTTTAACATCCTTCTCCATATTTCTTATGATTTTCCTTTTATTCTTCTTGTTCACTTCACTTGGCTCTTCTTGATTCCTTTAGAGTCCGTGGAAATGAATGCAGAGTGCACTATGGCAGGAAGCGCACTGCTTGAATAGCACAGATGTCTGCGGAAAGAAAGGCAATGAATTATGGTATTACCATGTAGTAGTACTGCAAATAACTGTCAGCCTGTTACCAGACTTGTACATTATTGAATCAGTGTTTGTTATGGTGGATCAGGCTTAGGCAAGCATGATGACCATTGCAGAGTCCATCAGCAGGTGTCACCCAGGCAGTCCATTCTTGAGCTGATTCTGTCATCTACCCATTATGTTTTAATATCTCTTGAAAAAAACCCTTCCATTATGTTAAAATTCCTCTACCTCCAGTCCTAATGTAAGTAGTGGCAATCTAGCTCCAAAGGACAAACATTGATAATGCAATCCTTATTTCACCAAACCCTTGACTACTTTGTTTGTCTTACATACATTTTACAATAGATATATATAATCAGAGTTTGGATAAATTCGATAATATTCATGCATACTGCTTCATCCCTAAAGCAAGTTTAATGTATATAGTAAAAGGTCAAGTTTATTGAATGTAAATCAAAATAGATATAGGTGTGTATATGCTTTAAAACCAATAAATTTTTACAGGCTCTCCTTTTTTTTTCTTCTAAGAGACTCAGGGGATACTCTTATATAAGTATATAACGAATTCTCATTCCCATTGTGGATGACCCAAGGTTAGACATTATGGACCAGATTCAGACTTAATAACGTCAGGTGATTTACGCACGCAATGTGTGTAAAGCACCTGACTTAGCTGGAGGGCGCATGCGCCCTCCAGATGTTACGCTAGGATTACTATAGCGTAACTATATAATAAGTAACTATATTACTATAGCGTACTATAAAACTTCGTTCCGTCCGAGGAAATGGGCTGTGCTTTCCTTCCGTCCGCTAAAGCGGGCGGGGGGAAGCATGTAAAGTGTACGATGTGGGAGGGGGCTCCCACACTGTAGCAGATCAGCGGTCGTACGGACCGGTGATCCGCACGCTGCAGTTAAGGCAGGCTTATGGCAGCGTAAGCTGCCATAAAGCCCGCACGCGAGAGGGGAGTGACAGGGGGTGTGCACTCCCCTCTCGCTCGCATAATTACAGGCGCCCACACGCACGGAAAGTGTGCGGGAGTCTGAATACGGTCCTATGTATGACCATTAGTGTTTTATTACATTGATTTATAAGAGGCTTTTTTTGGGCAGCTTTATTAATGGCTCAGTATACATGCAGCTTGAACCATTTCCTTAACTAAAATTTTGGATCCAGGTTAGAAGGTTATTATATTTGCCGATGGACCAATTGTGCTGTTTTGTTTTGTTTTTTGTTTGTTTTTTTTAACAAAAAGACAAATTATTACAGTGTTAAGTAAGATTTTATAACCAAAACATTCCATGATGATTTGGTCTTTTACCACTTTTTGTGAGGACTGGTGCAGACATTAGTCTACCATTTTATATGAGAGAAATTTATAGTTTTCATTTCATATGAGTGTGTAAGTGGTTAAATCCGGTTCCATTTAATTTCATAATAGAATATATAATAATAAAAGAAGTGTCTAGTGGAGCTTTTGGCAATATTTTTGTATGTATTTTAAGAAAGTTTAAATATTTTTAAATTAGAAAATTGTATGGTGAAGATGAGAATGGATAACTATAAATACAATTTGGCGTTTAAATAAGGCTTGCTTCAGTGTTGCAACTAGGTCCATCATCTAGAACGGAGCACTCTATAGAAATTAAGTTTGTGCTTTTGTATTAATTATTTTCAGCAAATGAAGCATTTCCTTTGTTGTTCCTTTCAGGTGAACTGTACAGGTTGATGGTTGCTATAGCAATACATAGAGGATCGCAAGCTCTATTGCATAGAGTATTGAATCCATGATTTCATTTTATACTGTAATTTTTAGTTTCCTGTCAATGTGTAATGTACAAAAGGTGTTTTTAATCCATTTCTGAGACCCAAAACAACCCTGTGACTCAGATTTGCAGCCTATTGTTCAATTTCTACCAATTTACTGCTGTTAAGTACTTTTTCTTTGTTTAGACATGTAACCTATTGTAAAACATGATGAATAGAAAATTGAGAATTTGTGTAATTAAAAAGAATATGTAATTTGTTTGCTTGTTCATAGTACACTAAGTTTGTAAAGAGAGAAACGTGGGGGGCTACTCTAAATAGCATGATGGCCTTATATGTTTGTGGAATATATTGTCATAGTATGTTAGAGGCAGCTCTATTTTATATAGAATATCCCTAAGAAAAATTTTGATTGAGATATATATATATTCCATGTTAAAAGTTACAATATGACAGATGTATGTTGCATAACATCGCATTGTTGAGGCTTGTCATAAATTCTTTGAACACTGTTGTTATATTCCTGTTCCTACTCGCTGTATTCACACTAGAACAATATTGGGGAACTGCACAGCTCATATTCTTGTTTTTTTCCCTGAATGTGTAAATATAGGAAATTAAGAGAAGTGTATTTTTCTAGGCTATAGTCTAGGCTATATATATTACTATGTTTAACCTCATTGGTATTTTAACTTGCACAATTTACTGTGGCTGTTGAGTTTAGTAAAAGTGTATGTACCATAAAATAAAACATGATTTGTCAATATATTTTTTGTACCATTGAAACTTTTTTCGAGTAATTGTTAAACGAGATTTAAATTCTGTACTTAGACACAGAGACCTGGATTCACACATAAATGCTCTGGCAAACTTCCATACGCTAGATATGGAAGTTTGCTTGAAAATTGTACTGCACAGGCACAGTACCATTATCCCTGCAACTGAGCACAGCTGATCGATGCTGTGCTCTGCAGATATCAGGTACACATTTGGGATGGGCAGAAGCATGTAAATTGTACAGTAAGGCCTTGGCTAAGCCCTTACATACAATTCAGTATTCCACACAGAAGGCTTTCCATGCAGAATACTTAAAGTTGGGTTCTGTTGGTGGATCCCCAGTCTGCACAAGGGGAATGCCCTGCTCTCCAACATACGGGTTGTGGATCTCCAATTCCCTACGCTATCCTCTGCAGCGTAGGCTAATGTACAGAATAAACTTACCTGTGAATTCGGTCCAAGTTTGACTGTTATATGTAACACAAATTTAATTGGCTTTTTCTGCCTGATTCAGTTGTTCATTGGTCTCTCTGGTCATAGCCTAGTGAAACAGGCATGACTGAGCAAGGTTGTTTCACTGGAATTTTGTGGCTGCAGTTTTTCCTTACCAATTATGAAAGGTTAAACAGTTAGTCTTTGGCAAAGTACACATCATGGTATCATGAATTTTTCATCAGTTAGTTCAGAGACCTGGCAAAAGGAAGATAACCTATGGTGAACAGTTTGTATAACTTAAAATTTGTACCCTCATGCTTAACACTTGTAACAGAAGAAACCACAAAAAAGAAAGCAAATCCTTGAGACCATCATACAATACAGACTAAATCTTCGTAACGGCCGCACCATACATACATTATGCTAGTAACCATTATACCATACCAGAGAACACCATACAATGTAGATGGCATCCTTGTGATACAAAAAAACCTAAACATTCTTGTAACCGCAATAGGAAAACATTTTTTAACCACTATACAAAAGCAAGTGCAGCTATCTGTTATCCAGTGACACCTCCCCACAAATGCACACTGCACTAGGTTTAATCTCTCCCTCATTATGTGTCTACAGCCATGCAATCTACCACCCTTGTGTGTCTACAGCCCTCTAATACTCCCCCCTTCAGTGTCGCCAGCCTTTCAATAGTGATATTAGTGGCCCATTGACATTAGTGACCCTTGGTGTAGGTCCAACACACTGACTAAATTAATCCCGATCTCCCTGTTTTGTGTCTCCAGCCATCAAGTCTCTCTACTGCCCCTTGTGTTTCTAAACATGCAATCCCCAACCTCTCTTTAAAAACTTCTTTCCCCTCTCCTAATTATCTGACTGCAGCAATGTTAGGTTTGGGGTGCGGGACATAGAAGGTTAGGGTTAGGCTACAGGAGATGGAGGGTGTTCAGGTTAGGCTAATATAAGGGGATGGTTAGGTTAAAGAATAGGGTAAGGGTTGGGGTTAGAAGAAAATCTTACCTGTCGCTGTTATGGCATTCACCGCATCTTCATTTGTCACTGTATCCTGTATACTGTATTCTTCTTACAGTATTCATAAAGTGACTGCTGTCTCTGCTAAAATGCCAAAGTTTGATGTGTCAAAAGTGTTTAGATAGATAGATAGATATTTTAAAGATTAGTTACATACATTTGTAAATATATGATAAGCTACCAGCCACTTTCAAGGATTTATACTATGGTGGTCAGAACCACTATATTGGGTCGTATATCATATATTTTTTAATTGAGAGCTACCTCGTCTAGGAGGTACTCCATGCCTCCATAATACCTGCTCTGGAACAGCACCTCTGGTCAGCTGCTGGCCCAGACATTTCTTCCAAACAAAAATATACAAAATGGTGGATACTCTTCAATTTCTAGGTTAATCCAGAGTAGGTGCTTGAAAGGCATGGGGTATTCTACATGGAAATCAGAGAGTGCCCCAGCCTTGACATTTCTAGTTACTAACTGTGACATACCGTTCTAGAGGTTTCTCTGGCACTGCTGACTTTAAGAATGCGTCTCTTGGTCTGCTTGTCAATTCCAACTTGTAACCGTCCTTTATCACCTCCAACACCCACTTGTCTGTGGTAGAATTTTACCAAATTCTCCTGAATGTAGATAATCTTCCACCTACTTCGACTTCTGCTAGGGATCTGTGACCATCACTGCGCCTTGTTTCCAAGAGTGGACTTAATGTCCTTTCCTCATGGGTTGCGAAAATTACAAAACAAACAAAACAATTGTTCATCCTGTTAGATGGTAGGAAGTAAGGAGCAGCAGCTTCAAAGGCAACCATCACTAGATGGAGCAAACAATGTCTAAAGCCTATAAGGTTAAAGGCCTGGGCTCTCCAATAAACCTAAAGGCCCATTCAACAGGGTAATCTTAATCTCTTGGGCAGAAAGAGAATCTGCTTCTTTAGAAGATCTTTGTAAGGCTGCCGCTTGGGCATCAACCCATACCTTTGCAAGACACTACCGAGTGGACATCGAAGCATTTTCAGATGCTAAGTTTGGCAGCTATATAAAAAATAAATATATAAGGTTATATTATGTTGTGTATTCTAATATTTATATTATGTTTAGTTAATTTCCCACTCAGTGAAGTGGTAGGACCCAGAGGTGACTGCCATGGGGGAGGATGAGGAAATTGCAGATTACCAGTTAATGTGATTTTCACCACGGCACCCCCTACTTGCCTTCCCTTGTGATTTTTTATTGTGTGCTAATATTGGGCCTGATTTAGAAGGAGCTTGAAAATAAGAGAGGAAAGTTACTCCTGGGCAAAACCATGTTGATTTCAGGGGGTCAAGTTAATTGTCGTCTTTGCTTGCAGGGATATATAATTGAATTGCTTATTGTACACAGATACTGAGCAGCTTTACTATTACGCTTTTATTTAGACTTGTACTGGGAAATGCCACCTCTCCACTCTAATACTGTTTGCAACAGATGAAATATGACTTCCCTGCAATCAACATGGATTAGCCCAGGAATAACTTTCCTCTCATTTTCAAGTTCCTTCTTAAGTCTGAATCAGGCCCATTGTTATTCTTTTGCGCTTAGAAAGTTGGAAGACATGTGTGGAAGGGGGAGTGGTACTCTTATACTGCCGAGTCTTTTTCTTTCCTGTCTGTGGCCCAATAAGGAGGGAACAAACCCAGTGTTGGCTGCCATGGTGGGAGTCAAGGAAACAAAATTAACAGGTAATAATCTGCAGTATTTGCTAGTGGTCTAGTAACACATTTTATTCACACAATAAACCTATTAAATAGGTTAACATTTAACTTAAAATATAACTTAACTTATAATTATGAAAGTGCTAATCCATTTAATATTAGGGTTGCTTACTTTCTATTTCTACCCTCCAAGAGATCACAGAGGAAAGAAATATATGCCGGCATGGGTGCAGGGCTTAATGTTGAGGTTTATGCAAATTGCATCATTAACCCTGCCCCCTGTCAATCACTACAGTAAATTTTACTTTATAATAAACACCCACAGGGAAAACCTCCAATATGTGACGAATAAAGAGGTCCAAACTGTTCAGGTAGAGCAAAACTATGTGTGTATATAACTAAATGTTTAAAGTCAGAACCCGTGTGTGTGTGTGTGTGTATGTGTATGTATGTATATATATATATATATATATATATATATATTATGTGTGTATTGATAGGTCTATAAACATGTTTTGATGTTCTGAATTAAACATTTGGGTTCCAAGGAGGGTTCGGGTTGTCATTGGTTTTCACCTAACCATCTATGTGCTCCTAGCGGTAAAACATTGTAGTAAAGCAGCTTAGTACCATGTGTTCATGAACATAATAGCCTCTTAAGGCTTTTTATACCTATGTCTTGTTTGGTAAGTTAACATCTCATTAGTTTTTCTTGTCTCTTTTCAGTACATCCATTCAGCTGGTATTATTCACAGGGTAAGCAATCAATTTTATTTCCTTATTACTAGTTCCGTTGTTATTGTTATAGTTGTAAGAGTTGCCATAAAACTATGCCTTGTTTGTGTTTTTATTGTTAGTGGGATGTATTTTTTAATTTTTTCTGGATATAGCCAAGGCCAAACTAAAAACCTTCCCTGGCACTTAAAGCACACAGGCCAGGGGATGGCTGGCAAATTTTAGCCTGGGGGAAAGCCCACAGCAGTGGCCCATAACTATCCTGTCCATACTAGCAATCACACAGCTTATACCATCAAACTGGCCATATTATTACACAGTTCATACTATCACATTGCCCATACCATCGCATCGCTCATATTATCACACTGCCCATACTATTACACAGTCTTTACCCTCACTCGCACAGTGCCCGCCTTACCCTCACTCGCACAGTTCCCGCCTTACCCTCACTCACACAGTGCCTCACAGTGTCCTCTCTATTCTTTCTTACCTTTAGATATTAGATCTTGCGTAGCTTCATCAATTGCTAAGTGGCACAGTTGCATAAGTTACCAAGGGATGTGACTCATAGTTTGCTGACAGTCTAAAACAGACAATCAGTAAAGGATGCAGCAGCATCACTTGTAGCTGATGTGGCTGTGCAGGTTATAGGTACACACTGCTATTTCATTTATTTTTCCTGCTGCGGCACAGCAATTCTCGGCTCCTTCCAGCATTGCAGTGTCACTTGTCTGCTGATGTCACAGCAATTCAAGAAGCTGAGAATCCTTTTTTTCTTTATGTATGTATCTATCTATATAGACACACATATGACTATATATCTTCATATATACACACCCATAACATTCACACAATATACAACTTGTATGCTTCACACACGTACTTTTCACCAGAGTTGTGCTGGCTTTAGAACATAGGGGATGTGCTTAGCAGCAGCAGAAGCCGGTGATGGAGTCGCAGAATTACATTAATTACTATCTGATGTGGCTTCTGTGCAGTGCTCCTTACAATTAATGAGAAGAGAGGGAATGTCTGCTGCTAGTGACAGCTGGCTCTTCTTCCAGTGGCCCATCTGGCATTTGCCTTGGTTATAGCCATTCTCTTGTATTTCACAGTCATCTAAAATGTCTGTATAACTATATAAATTTTTGTTTTAACTTTTATTATTGTATTTTTTTTGTATCAAAAACTAGATTATATTACAATTTCCTCATGACTGTGTGTGTGTGTGTGTGTGTGTGTGTGTATGTATATATATACATGCATGTAATTTAATAATTTCCTAATAGTGTTAAAATACAGCTATTTTGGAATGCAAATCGTGTTTTTAGGTCTCTTTAATGTATAATAAGCTGACATGAAAATTATGCCTTTGTTCAAGTTCTGGCTGCTATGTTATATTAGCTGTTGTTAATGTTTAAGTAACCAGAATTTTTGAAGGTTACACAAAAATGATACATTTGTAAAGACAAATTGTACCTTTAAATAGCTATCTTGGCCATATTTACTGTTTTGTAGAGACAAGTTTTTATAAAATCATTATGATTATAAAATTATTGCTTACCTATACCACTTTATTTAGTTATAATTGTTTTTTGTTCTTTCCTTTAAAAAAAATAAATAAATAAATAAAAAGAAACAATAAAAAAAAAGTTGTCTAGTTGGCGTTCGAGCAGGACTTGTACTGTATATTTTCCCCAATTCCTTTATCTCATTGACTTGTGTTTGGTGAGGATCATTTTTATTTTTATTGATTAAGATTACAACATTAAAAAAGGTTTGGGAAGACAAATTGATTAACAATGTTTTGTATGTGTGGTAATGTATGTATTTATATATACATGTTTTGTGGGGGGGTTTCAGGACCTAAAGCCGGGAAATCTTGCTGTGAATGAAGACTGTGAATTAAAGGTATGCCTAAAGTCAATTATTATAGTTAATGTATACATTGTATCCTTGTTATCGGCAATAGGACTTATACCTTGTGAGTATAGAAATGGCTTAATTGCCTTATAATCAAAAACAAAAAGTATGTTGGAAGGGTCTTTTAAAGATAGTTGCTGATGACCCATAACAGCCCGTGTCTGCAGTCATATATTCTGACTACACACACAGTTATCTTAAGTGATTGGAGCTATTTAGTCACTCATTTGCCCAAGTTGGACTTTGAAATAGTTAGGCGCTTGTTTTTTTTTTTTCTATCCTATTATCTTGCTATTTCGATCTCCCCTAAATCTCTTACATTGTTTATCAAAGTCTGTCCTACCTTTTTAAATATATTAACTTATCAACAGAAGCGTGTCATTGGATCTTTGATGCTAAAGTGACCGATGAGATAATCATAAGGATACAGTTGACACTATAATGGCAGCTGTATCCTTGTTGATGCATACAATAGACTTGTATTACCTCAACAAGGGTACCATAAAGGTCATCATTGTAGTCCGTCTACTCTCCTGCCCCTCTTACCTTGCCAACTGCCAACACCTGCTATGTACTGTTACACTTGTCATCATTGCTGTCCAGAGTGAAGTAATCAGTTAGTCAGTGGCTGGGGTTAGGGTTTTTGAAGTATGTGTTGAATTTACATTATTTTTTCCAATAATTGACACCATATTGAGAATGTTGAATAGAGAGATGTCCACAATCTTTCAGTGCTGACAGGACAACTGTCAACCTTATACCTTTCTGAATTCTTTTACCTACTTGAACCGTGTTAAAGATAAATTAACGTCCCTAGTTGTTCTAAATATCTGGTATTCCTTTATATATTAGAATCCGAAAAAAGAAAACTACAATTGAAATATATATATATTCACGTTTTGGCCTAACAGAACAGTTAGTTTCTGTCTAGTACTTCTGGGTAGTTCAGCAAGTTGTTACTTGCAATTTTCATTAACTTCTATAAATATATGTAAACAAATGAGCGCTTATTATGTGAGATAAGCAAATACATTCCAAGGTTGACACCTTATGTAAACAATATGTGGGTATGCATAGAATGCTAACAGGTCCTGTTTTTTCTTCATGGACAAAAATGTTTCAATATACGAAATAGCAAAGAAAAATACAACTATACTACCAAGTATAAATGATAATATTATGGAAAATTGTGCTTCATATAATTATGGTTTTCATAACTCATGTCAAACATTAGTCTTTTTTTTTATTTTTATTTTTTATTTATAAGTGAAACCAGAGTTTATAAAAAAAATATGAATACATTTGCTTACCTACATTTAGCCTCTCTAATGGCACTCTTTTATGCGCATCTTCTTTGGCTGCAGATAA
Organism: Limnodynastes dumerilii; assembly: GCA_011038615.1. Lineage (NCBI taxonomy): Eukaryota > Metazoa > Chordata > Amphibia > Anura > Limnodynastidae > Limnodynastes > Limnodynastes dumerilii. The sequence goes on from WWET01002397.1 coordinate 32,557, forward strand.
CCAAGGTAAGGGACCCATACCTGTTATCTGTTGTTAGTGTAGGATTTACATTTTGTTCCTGGGCACAGTAACATGCCACTGTCTAATGACCAATGATGCCTACACGATTGGCTAATACACTATAGGTAGTGAATAATAAATGCCACCTCAGATTATGTCAAATTTACCAAGCCTGACAACGGACCTCTGAATACCAGTATTGATTTCTATGGTTTGTGGTCCAAACCCCACCTCAGTCTTTACATTTCTGGTATAGTCAGTAAAACACCCCCCCAAAAAAAAATCTGCAACAATATGAATATACTACAAGGCACTAGATTGCACGCTTCATGTTTGTATTGTTTCCATTTCTGAAGAACCAATGAGTTTCTTTGCTGAGGACTGTGTTGCTAAGCACTCATTGCAACTCTGCTGCATTGCTTGAGCTGTTTATTGAGGTTTCATGGTTATATAGGTTTTCATAATATTCATAGCAACATCTGTGAAATGTTGGGAATGTTGTGCTGCGATTAATATCATAAACACAATCTCAACAACTCATTTAATGTTATAAATATAATTTTGTTCTGCAGCATTTTAATTACAGCTTCAAAGTAACTCCATGAACATGATTTCTCGTGTCTCCATTGTCGCTTCTTGCTTTTTACGTAAAACTGTTCTTCCCACACGCCTGTTGGCTGTATTGCTGATAATTTTCACTCACATATGTTCATAGATTCTGGATTTTGGCTTGGCGAGGCACACAGACAGTGAAATGACAGGTTATGTGGTGACCAGATGGTATCGTGCCCCAGAGGTTATTCTTAATTGGATGCATTATACACAGACAGGTATGGAGATATGCCTGGATGAAATTTAGAATGTACATGTATGTTGGTTGTTCTTTCAATTGAACATTTCACTTGTTTATACACAGTATGGGTAGTATTAATTTAATTTCTCATTGCCCACAACTCTGCTTATGCTCATGTTATCCTATAAAAAGCATTGCTGAAGCAGTTTGGATGAAACAGAAATATTTTTATGTGGGATTGTAATGTAGGTAATTATATTTACCTGCAATTTTGGCACTGCTGTCCTATTATATGTACTATTGTATAGCAGTATATATTCTGATAGTTGAATCTAAATTATATGAATAATGTCATGATACACTGTCTTGGGTATGTGTACATATCTTGCATATTCCAGTGTAAAATAAATAATAATTAAAAGAACAAAAATGGACCCTGCTTACAAGTGTACAATCTAAAGGATTGACATGCAACATCACCTGATCAGATAACATATCTGATAAGATTTGTGTGTCTGTGAATAAGGACACAATTGCATGAATCTTCTTTTGATGATATACAGCTACTAAATTTCTCCCAGCCCGCTGACACTTTATCCAAGATTCTCTCCAATGTTTTAAGGAAACTGTCTGTCTGAAATTGCTGAATACAAAATAACAAACGGGGAATTTCAGGTGTAGTAGTCATATTATACTATACCAGTATTTTATACTTAAAAAAAAAAAAAAAAAAAAAAAAAAAAAAAAGCATGAGTGAAAAAAGCTTAGAGGGCCAATATATTATTTATTAAAGTTCAAAGGCCCCATGGATAGGTGTTGTCATGCATAGCCAATACTTGTGTGTGTGTGTTTGGTTTTTTTCTTCTTTGCTATCCAGTATAAAAAGACATCTTAAAAATGTCTTAACCAAAGTATTTAATTACCCTTTAAAATACTAAGAAGAATTTAAGACATTTAAATTACAGGCAATTTACTTTTGTAATTGGGAAACTTATTTGTTCCGATACTCTTGACTTGTATATGTAAAGCAGTGTTTTTCAATGATGCTTTTGACACCGCTGACTGGAAATGAAACTGTGCTTCTGTCTAAATTGTCTTTTACAAAGTACAGTTTTGTACTAAAATAATGGATGCTAAATACATTGACAATTAGTATAAATCTCAGCATGTGGGGTGAACAAAAACAATATGAGGATATATTGTCATAATAACAACCTAATGCTGTGTTCAAATTTTGTTAAATAAAGTGAAACTGCCTGAAATCTATTTAAACCAGTGAAGTGACTATAGATACGATCTATTGAAATAATATAGATGGAATATGACTTGATGTATTATGTAACCTTGAAAACAAAAACAACAGGTGGCCTGCCTCTTAAAAGCAACACTCATGTATGTAAGTAATATGAGTTTCTACATAAATATGCATCAGAGTAAGGCTTCTTGGTCCCTGCAGTGACTTAAACAATACATGTATTGCTGCAGTAACCTTGTTCTCTGCACTCAGCACAACTTCAGCTACTAGTACATTTATTTATCTTTGGCATATAAAGAAGCACAATTACACGATTGTTGGGGAACCAGCATACAAATACTTTTTAATTTCACTCCCGTGAGAGGCTTTATTCTGGTAAAATACTGTAATGACGCTCTATCATATGTGCAGAAATTAATCCTAAGAAACCAAAGCTCCTATATACAGAAACAATGGGATGGTGCACAGTACACAATAGTTTGATAAATTGGTGGCTTAATTTGCTGTTTGAGATAAAGGGCCAGAACCAGACTGAGATGCTTGCCAGATAGTGTACCTTATTTTTGTGTACTATTGCACTGCGCATTCCATGAACAGAAGCAAGAGCAACTGCAATGATCCAGACTAGAAAGCAAAGCGCAGCTTTGACTACTAATGAAAGCAAGTTTTCAGATCGTGGAAGGGCTGGACCTGAATGTCTGCATAAGTGCGCCACTTGTTCTAGCTATTGGACACTTTAAATTTTAGGAAGATGCTGACGGTCAGGACTCTGCAGCTGTGTAAGACCACTGGAATAGCATTTAAGCGTGCTATTGATTAAAAAAAGCAAACAAAACAGTTCACAAACACTAACACTGTTATTTGGATTGTTCATGCTGTTAGAGTTGGGACATGGAGCCCGGCATATAGCTTTGATTATCGTCCTCTGTATGTGGCTGCATTGCAATGTCCCACAGCATTTTATTGGTTGCTGGGAACATTGAATAGTGTGTGACTAGCTTAAAATTGAGAAAATATTTCTTATGCTTTGTGCAGACGGCCTATGTAAATCAGGTATCTTATTTATATATAATTATCCAATTATGTTAAATAGTTTTTATTTGTTAATTTTTTTATAGTGACATTTGGAAAAGTAGACGTTGCCCATAGCAACCAATCAGATTCTAGCTGACGTTCTCTAGTATGTAATAGGAAAGTGAGAGCTAGATTATGATTGGTTGCTATAGGCAACATCTCCACTTTTTCAAACCGGCAGTTTAGTAAATCTGGCAAGGAGCAAGGGAGACCCCTACAAAAAAAGCGCCACCTATATCCTGCACACCAACGGATAAAAAAATAACTTTTATTATTAATTAAAGGTTGTCAGGTGAAAATATAAGACAAATACCACAAAGATATGTAATCAATCTCTTGCTGAATTGCGTTTGATTGCCACTGAATGCACCTGTGTCTGATTCTAATTATATAACTTATATACCATTTCTTTTTGTAATACTGGACAAGTTGCAGATTTCTATGCTGTATACATACATCTTTTTAAAGATGCATTCCCTCAGATTTTTTGGTGTTTTTGCATTTCAAAAATGGGAAATATGGCTGTGGTTGCTGTAGTAGCCCAGAACAAAAAAAAAATGTGCCTAGCTGCTTGCAGAAAGTAGAGATTTTACTGAAGATTCAGAATACAGCTGGTGTGGCATTCGGAGCTCGGATTTATCTTTCCATATGGGTTTGGAGAGGCCATTCCCTTTGTTGGCACAGTCATTCAAGTCCTGACCCCCGTACCTTAAATTTTCCAATCAGTCCTCACTTGAAGTCTGGATAGGTTGGAAGGCTCTTATACGTCCTTACTGTAAAATTTTATTACATCCTTACTAGCGCTTATACCCACCCCACTGTCTGATACGCTGTGGTGACACAAGCCGTTCAGATGTCTGGATCAAGAGCTGTATGAAAGCATGCTGCATTTCAGTCGGAACACTGGATCTGGCCCATTGTGAACAAGGAATAATATGATATGGTTTCAGCCATGTATCTTAACTAATCATATACATTTTGTTTTAGTGGACATTTGGTCCGTTGGCTGTATAATGGCAGAGATGTACACTGGACGTCCTCTTTTCAAGGGTAATGACCGTATCCTTTTTTGGCCAAGTAAAGTAAGTTTGTCACAGTAACTTGATATGTTGCTTAGTACCCAGTCATTGAAAGACAGTTTACATTGTACTTTAGCAGATAAACAGGCAGGTAATTTTATAATTAGTATAATTACATATTGGTTTTAAATACCTAATGTGCATTGCATGAAAGCCAAATG
>WWET01002397.1:36987-47213 GCA_011038615.1 Limnodynastes dumerilii
AAAAAATATCTGTATATAATTAGCCATAATTATTTTAGGGAAATTGGATTAAAATAATGGAGATAGGTTTTCCTGTTTTTTAGTTGAACACTCATTGAGCTTAGAGGTTAGTCACTGATTATTGTTATAAAATCGCTCCAATCTCTCTTGCATCTTGCAGGCATTGGAAACAGACTACTGTAAACGTACACATTCTAGTCTGGAGAGGGCTGAGTAATGCAAGTGTACACATTAAGCAGTATATAGGTACACAGCTGGAGTTTCACAATGTGGCGTTTAATGGATCTAACTTGCAGGATATGTAGCTTTAAAATGAAGTTAGGAGCTTGTACTTTGGTAAGATAATTAAAATCTCTTGAAGCTATAAATAAATGTACTTTCCCTTTTGCTGCAAGTTCTTCAGCGTCACTTAGGGAATCAGTGTTCTTGTAGGAGAAACTATAATTAGTATTTACATGTTATGTGCAGTATACTGAAACAAATCCATTTGTTGCCTGTGGTGGAATGTCAAAGTAAAGAGTAATTTAGGGGCATATTGCTGTAAATTATTGAAGCTGCACATTTTCTAAGGCATAAAAATTTCATTTAGAGAGATGCTGCACTACCACTTACATAAAAATTGCTGATTTATTAATGAATTAATAATTTTATAATTGTAGGAAAATTTTGCTCATCACACTTATGTTGTAATATTACAATCAAAAGATAATAAGAAAATTAATGCTGTTCATATTGTATATTTATATTTTTGCTTTTAATGTACATGGCTTTATACATTTACACTTCAACTTTAGGCAGGCTTTTGTGAAAATCCTTTAGATGTAAAAAGTTGTGTGTTTTAACCATTAACTTCTAATTGTGTAATTACTTTTGAAGAGTTATGATTTTAAACACATACCATAGATCTGGATCAGCTTACAGAAATAATGAAAATTACAGGAACACCAACTCAAGACTTTGTACAGAAGCTTCAAAGCCCTGATGTAAGTTCATCATTGTCAAATGGTTCATATAGTTCAACGTTACTTGTGATATTTTGTTGTTCAGGTCATAAAAAAGAAGAAACAAAATAGGAGGTTTATGACAGGAGTGCACAATAAGTTTAATCCGTGCTGTAAAATATTAACATTTTAAATAACTTTATTCAGCTATATTTAAAAACCTTGGGGGAAGATCCTACTAATATAACATTATAAAATCAGATAGTGTGTTTATAGAAGAAAAAGTAAATATGATAAAAATACAGAAATGGGAGATTCAGCGCTACAAATAATCAACTAGATGATAATATAATAAATCCAACTTGTACTTTACACTCAAGTCCCAGGATATATAGCCAACAAATTCTACAACACTTCTCTGCATGCCTCCCTCATTTCTTATCCTTTGACTTACCAACCATTATCCTAGGCGATTTTAACATTCCCATTAATAATCCTCCTTCTCTATTGCCTCTAAGCTTTTTTCTCTACCCTCATCTCTTGGCCAATGGAGTGATTTTTCTACACATAAAGATGGTTATTGCATTGATATTTATTGTCTAAGCTATGCTCAATTGCTGATCTCAAAAACTCTCCTCACCCTCTCTCGGATCATCACCTGCAAACTCTACCATGCTAAGTCTAACACTATACTGTATAATCCTGCAACACCTTATCACACCCGTAGAAATATTATTGCCATTAATTATAAACAACTTTCTCAATCTGTGCAACAACTTCTATCTCCAGTCTCTAATTTCCACTTGCCTGATATAGCAGTATGTCGCCTAAACCAAACCCTAGTCACTATCCTTAACCAAGTAGCTCTAACAACCCCTCATGTACCATGGCTACTCAAATGTCAGTCGTTGGCACAAAACTCGTTTTCTCAATGACTTTTTAACTTAAACACACTCACAGTACTGCCCTGTATAATGCCAAACAATCCTACTTTCAATGTCTCTTTTTTTACTCAGACTTCTAACCCCAAACGCCTCTTTCAGATATTTAATTCCCTACTGAGCCCTCCTGTGCACAATCCGCCAACCTCCACCAATGCCTAAGATCTTGCAATGTACTTTAAGGACAAGATTGATAAAATAAGACAGATGATATCCTCCCACTCCTCATCTACTAACATACTATCCAACACCCTTTCTCCAGCCTCTGGCACTATTTCCTCATTCCATTTCACAAATAAAGACGAAGCATCTGCTCTATTCATCTCTTCCTTCTCTACTACCTGTCCTCTTGATCCTGTACCCTCAGAAGTCAGTCAATGCCTATTCTCTGTGCTTATTCCAACCCTAACTACAATCTGCAATCTCTCTCTTAAGACTGTTATATACCTCTCTTTATTCAGGCATGATTACTCCAATTCTGAAAAAATGAAAACTCCGAACCAAGCTCTCCTCAAATTATTATCCCATTTCCCAGCTCCCACGCCCTTCAAAGCTGCTTGAAAGACTTGCCTACACTCTCCTCACTCACTTCCTTTCCTTACATAATCTTCTAGATCCTCTTCAGTCAGGCTTTCGTTCTCAACACTCCACTGAAACTGCATTGACCAAAGTGGTCAATGATTTAATCACTGCTAAATCTAAAGGTCATTACTCTATTCTAATTCTCCTGGATCATTATGCTGCTTTTGACACTGTTGACCACTCTCCTCTCATACAAATGTTACAATCCTGAGATATTCAGGACACAGCTCTTTTCTGGTTCACATCCTACCTCTCTAATTGCTCTTTCAGTGTTCACTTTTCTGGATCTACCTCTTCTGCCCTTCCACTATCTGTTGGGGTACCTCAAGGCTCAGTCTCGGGTCCCTTGCTCTTCTCTATATATACCTCTTCCCTTGGGTAATTAATATGTGTATCATCTATGCAGATGATACACAAATCTACCCATCCACCCCTGATCTATCACCAACTGTGCTGGCTCGTGTAACCGAACTTCTCTCTGCCATTTCATCCTGGATGTCATTCCGCCATCTCAAACTTAATATTTCAAAAACAGAGTTATTAATTTTTCCTCCTGCCGACAAGAGCTGAAATATTCCCTACTTGCCAAGCTTGCTGCATAGGTGTTACACTTGATTTTGACCTTTATGCCCCACTATCCATCTGTTTTTAAGTCCTGTTATATAGACCTAAAAAACATTTCCAGAATTCGAAAATTTCTCACAAGAAACTGCTAAAACTCTCATTCATGCACTAATTATCTCCCGCATTGATTACTGCAATGCCCTCCTTGTTTGACTCCCAGAATATAAAATGACCCATTTACAGTCGATATTGCATGAAGCAGCAACACTGATTTCCTTAAAACGTTCATCTAGAGCTAGTCCACTCTGTCAGTCTCTACATTGGTTGCCTATATACTACAGATTTAAATACAAAATCCTCTTCCTAACGTATAAAGCCATAAACAAGACTGCACCTGCACACCTATCCTCACTTTATCAAGATATATCCTACCTAGTTCTCTCAGATCATCACAAGATTTACAACTCTTTTTTGCACTTCATAAATGCTCTGATTCACGGTTACAGGACTTCTCCCGGGCTGCTCCCACTCTCTGGAACAACCTTCCTCACCCATTAAGACTATCCACTACTCTACAAACTTTCAAGCACTCCCTTTAAATCTCATCTCTTCAGACAAGCTTCAAATTCTTCAACCTTCCTAAGCTTTATTTAACATATTAACAACCACTTTTGCATTTCTTTTACATTATTAACACAAACCCTATTATAAAATTCCCTCATCTTGGTTACTAACACTGCTGTGTGACTGGATCATACAGAGCACTTCTACCATACATCCTGGCTGATCCATTGTGTGATATATAGCACTTGCCCCTATGTATCAAACCCACTGTCCTATTGTGTAAGCTATAGATTGTAAGCTTGTGAGCAGGGCCCTCTTACCCACCCAGTCTGTTTGTTACCCAGTCTTGTTTATACTGATTGTTAAAATGTAAAAGTGCTACGTGATCTGTTGGCGCTATATTAAAAAACCTGTTAAGAAATAAAAAAAACTATATAGTCCTTACAAATTCAATAAACATGTATTTCATTTAATGCTCTAATTATATGGGTTCTATAATGATCCACAATATCCTACTGGAGTGTTCAGACTTTAAATATCTGAGGGCTGCTTAGTATTTTCCAATTCAGATTAGCCCTTAATAGTATATAGAGTGAGGTGGCTCCATCTGCAATGTCTGATCTATAATAGTGCAGTAATGAAACATACTGCCAACACTCTCAATCAATCTATCTTCTCTTAATATGAGGGAGTAATGTCAGGATATTTAATGTCATGGTATTATTCATGGTAATATGATAATATATGCTGTCAAATATAGTGATTATCGCAAGGCTCCATGTCAACATACAATTTACTTTACAATGCTTTCTCAAGACATCTTTTAGACATTTGTATTCATAGTCTAATGTGCATTAATGAAAATCTATTTGATGCATACATCTTTGTTCTAGGCAAAAAATTATGTCAAGAGTCTCCCAAAGGTGCAGAAGAAAGACTTCGGATTATTACTGAGATATGCAAATCCTCTTGGTAATAAAATTTTTTCATTTTTACATTTTTTGTTTTTTTTGACATATTTTAAACCAATCAGCCAAAACATTAAAACCACCTACTTAATATTGCATAGGTCCCCCTCATGCAGCCAAAATAACTGATTCATTGAGCCATGGACTCCACAAGTGGTGGAGCTTAAATTACTTGTTTTTCCATCACATTCCACAGATGCTCAATAGAATTGATACCCCTACACGCTTTACGGACGTGAGGGGAGCTGAATTTACGCAAGATAGAGGGGAATGCACGAACCCATCACTCCCCTCTATCATTGGTAGTACCTACCTTAACAGTTAAGCATTGATCAATGCATAACCTGTCCTTCCCTTCTCCCGACTCTACATTTAAATACCAAAAAGCAAATAGACAGCGCTTAGAGTGTTTTTAAATATGTTTATTCAAGATAATTCATATACTTCATAGACAAAATATAAAAATTACAAATTATAAAAATCCTCAACCCCTACTGATCACTATCTTAGTGATCAAAAAATAAAAATAGTTTGGTGACACAATTTTCTCACAATATATATTATTCTGGCAGTACTATATAATAGATGCCTAGTTCTGATAGATAAATATGTAGAGAAAGTTGTAAATGTCACATCCAATTCAATTAGTGAACAGCACTTCCAAATCAATATAATGCTGATCTTTATATTTCCAATTGTGTGTTTAAAAATAATAAAAAGAGTAAAACAATAAAAAATAAATTTATAAAAATTTGAAAAATAACTAGCTTAAAAATTGAAGCTGTAAATTAGGAAAATATAATAATAAATGAAAATTCACAAAAACAACACAAACATATACGGTAAATTTTACCAATTAACAAACATACTAACAGTATAAAAGGATCTAAGACCGAATCTGTCTTATAGGAGAAGGAGATACAGATCTTTTGCACATTAAAGGGAACTGTACATTTCTCAGTTTTCAGAGGGAAAGATTCACAAATCTTGTATTCATAAATAGTTCGCAAATTATTCATTTATAAGAATTGAGTTCAATAGACTTGTTGAGGCCACAGGGAGGGTGTTCGCGATTACACAAGTGGGAATACTGGTCACCCCCTGTTTCCATTTGATGTAAAATTTTAATCCCCTTAATACTAACCGACTCAACTGTACCCTAATGTTGTTGGAGGTTATGCTTGGATAGGAAACGGAGTCTGTTGTTTTTCAAAATATAATGACGGTGTTCACCAAAACGTATGTGAAGCTGCCTTGTGGTTCTACCAACATATTACAGGCAAGTTGATAGACCACAAAGCAGTTTTTGCAGATCATGAACCCCTTAATATCAAACACTCCTTTCCAATCAGAGGAAACAAGCTGGGTCACCCTGTTCACAAAACTTACACATACCGCATCTGCTCTGTGAACACCTTTAGAAACCCTTTGGTCTCTCTGACAAACAATTCTGGGTGTTAAGATGTGTAATATTTTTAAAAAAAACTATGTACCAAAAAAGTCATTGAGGCTATGACCCTTTTTAAAGATAACCCTAGGTGATTTATCACAGACAGATTTCAAATGATTATCCAATTTCAGTAATTTAGCATTTTTCTGGATTATTTGTCTGATACTGCCAGCATTGGAATTATATTGAGTAAGAAAGAGTAAGCCTTCATTCATCTTGGTATTTTCAAGATTTCTTCTGATAAGGTATTTCTTTCTCCTCATTCTGCCTCATGATATGCTTTCATAACCCTTTATCAGTTGTTCACTCTGAGTCTGATAGGAAGCTAATGTGGAGCAGTTGCACCTCAATCTAATAAACTAACGGATGGGAACACTTTTAAGCCAACTTTTCTTGTGACAGCTGTTAACTTGCAGAAAATGATTTGTTTCCACCTCTTGTCCAGAAAATTAATAGAAGTATTATAAAATTGAGTGAATTTTAAGTCAAAATCATTGTGATTAAGGTGCTTCAAAAATTGATCAATAGAATCCCCAAAAAAAGGAAAAGGTCATCAATATAGCGGCCGAAGTAGACTAATTTCGCCCCAAATGGGACCTTTCAAATAAGTTGCTCCTCAAGGTGGCATAACTTGGGGTCAACCTGGTCCCCATCATCATGCCTATTCATCATCATTCATTGCCAACAACTTTGGAAAAGAAAAGAATTGTGTTCTAAGATAAACTGTATACTATCAATAAGAAGAAATTTTTAATATTTAGCAGTTCGATTAGACCTAGTCTGTAAATGCTGTGCAATAGCAGAGAGACCTAAAGCATGAGGAAGTTAACTTTGTTTCAATTTCTCTCCGTATTGAGATTCCACAGTCAAGTTGTCTGTTCACTTAATACAGCTTTGCTGTCTGTTGACATATAAGTTCACTCCTCAGTGTAAGTCAATTTAAGTCAAGTTAAGTCAATCGTACCTCCGGATATTGCTCCTCCGGAGCAAGACCAGCTCTGTTGTCCGTTGCCGTATAGGCTCTGGTGCTGTGGCCAATATTCTTATCCTTTTAATGAAGGTTCCCCCAATAAATATGCTGTAGTGGTTCCTCAGCAGTGGCCGCCTTCAGCAGTAGGAATAAGATTCATGGTAGGAGTATTGAATTAAAGTGCAGGAGTGCAGCGATACTTAAAGTCTCTAATATACAGAAGTGCAGAAGCTCAGGATGAAACTACTGCTGTAGAGAAATGCGTTGAGGAATATTGCCTGATGAGCTTCTGCACTTCTGTATATTAGATACTTCATGTATCGCTGCAGTCCAGCACTTCAATACTCCTATTGTGAATTTTATTCCTGTACTGAAAGATACAAAATTGTTATCAAAGAAAATAATCATAACTATAGTAAATAAACATTGTATTAAATATAATTTTAAAAACTGAAAAGCATTTACCATTGCAATATATATTCTTAAATAACAAACAAAAACAAACCATAAATAAATCTTAATTATGGATTTAATTAATGTACAGTGCCTCTCTTTCTGAAGTGTCAGTAGCTGGAATTTGTAGTAGCGTATTTTTAATGGGCGCCTCAGAAGCAGACACTTGCATCTGAGTTATGGATCTGGTTTAAGGTGCTTTTGACGTCCTTCCATTTCAAAAGCTATAACTATGCATTACAGACTAATTGGAGAAGACACTGACCACACCTTAATAAGAACTGGTATTTCACAGTGGTGGTTAAATTTCCCACAACATAGATCAGCTATTACAGTCTCCGACTAGATCAAGAAAGCTACTCACAGCAAGTAAATATATTGAAGTACAGCTTAATGTATTAGGATGTTCTTATCTTCTAGCAGGCACTATAGTAAAGGATTTGTACATACTCCCAGATGTCCTTGATGACAAACAGTCGCCAATCTGCTCCACTGTTTATGAGGTGCCCCCGATCCGTTATTTTTGGAAGCAACATACTTAACATTCGCTCTTAAATGGGCTCTTTTTGGAATCCTACCTGCTACACAAAGAATTGAGCAGAGCTGTAGAAAGGTGCTGTTATGAATTAGCTTAACTATTTAGCAGCATTGGTTAGAGGTAGATCCCATACCATTTACAGTGTATGAAAAGCAGTTGTTTAACATCTTTTAAATGGATTGGGTTGAAACACTATTAGAAACGGAAAATATAGCTGGGAATTTAATCACAGCATGGCAAAACAATATATCAACACTACCTGATTCTGGATGACTCTAAGAAAGCTTAAACTTTCCCCTGGGCTTACGGATATATATGTGTGTCTATTATGTCCGCTAAAAACTATTGTACTAACACATCATCTGCTTATATGTAATACTGTAACTTTTCTAGAATGGATGTCTCTTGTATCATCCGTTATGTCCATACTCTAATGCTTGAATTAATTAGCGCTATAAGTGGAATAGTCATTTTTGTCAGTTTTTATTTAGTACTCATTATTCATTTAATATCTACATACCTAATTTTTGCTTTAATAGCACAAAATCCTAACTTGTTTATGTAAGTCCTATTTTTATATTTACATTAGCTGTCAACCTCCTGGAAAAAATGCTGGTGCTAGATGCAGAGAAGAGAATAACAGCCACTGATGCTTTATGCCATCCTTACTTTGAGCAGTTCCATGATTCTGATGATGAGATGGAAGCAGATCCATACGATGATTCATGTGATAATCTAGACCTTCCCCTTGAAGAATGGCGATGTAAGTGTGATGAAGTCTCTGAGGCTCTGAGTCTTTTCAACACATGTTGAAATCCTATTTGCTCCTCAGTGATATTGAATAGTTTTAGTTTTGCATAAACTCAAACCTCTGGGCCCGATTCAATTGAGTTAAAAGCGTTCGCTGGCGTATTTTTAACGCTATTTTTTGCAAAATAATGGGCGCTATTTTTTTTTGCTTTTCAATTATTTTGCAGCGTTAAAAATACGCCATTTTTTTTACCAATAGCGATGAATAAAAATTTGCCTCTATAAGAGGTGCGGATTTTTAACACTGCCCTGTTTTGTGCCCCAACAGGGCATGCTGATGCTTGTAGAACTACAAGCATCACCATGCCCATGGATGCCAGGGCATGTGGCAGCATGCCCTGCCAGCCAGGGGCCGCTGCATGGGTGCCTTGGTAAAAAAAAAAAACTTTTTGGGAACGTCGCCAGTCACTTCCTACTAGCAGGAAATGCCCGGCACTAATGACAGGTTATTGGCCAGTGTCTGAATTATCGTGAGAAGTTTTTTGGTTTTTTTTCTCCGTAAAATTTTCCCTTCGCTGCCTGCTCTTTTTGCGCAGCGGTAAAAAAAATTGAATCGCCAAATTTTTATCGTTCAATTGCCAGCGAAGGCGTTGTATTTTTTCTGACGCAATATTTGTTAAAATATCGCCAGCAATTGAATCTGGCCCTCTGTCTCTTCCATGCAACATGTTGAATGTGTTTTATTTTGCCACTGCCATGTGCTGTGTAACAAATTGTTTCTGATGGCAAAATAAACTAATGTCGTGTAAATACATAGTAATTTATGCCTATACCATATTGGTGCCAGGAATGAAGTGACTATAACAAAGATTACATCAGTATACAATGCTACATTCAATGTTATAATTGTATCTACATATAAATCCATTTTAAGGTGGTGGTTTATGTGTCTTTATGAAACTACCCCTTCATTATAGCCATAAAATTAGGCAGCCATTTGGCTGTGACTGATGGGAAGAACTGTAATCTGTTTGGGTTAATAATAATTCCCAGACATTGTCATGGAGTGCTGCTGCTAAATATGGGCCTGCACCAAAATTAGTAACAGTAGGGAATTTATGCAAATTCATAAGTCTCCCTAAACATTACACCTGTGCATGCGTACAGCACATGTTGAGCTATGGGTCTCTTAGTATATGGAATGGAGTCCAACAAGGGCGTTCCACCAAATCTGCATGCTTAATCTGTTAGGGGGGCAGGGATTGGTATATAGATGAGGGGGTGGCAGTAGGTAGTTCAACACCAATCTGAGTTCAGACAGACGCAGATCCATGCAGAGATCTTAAATGAGAGTGGGGAGTGACGGGAGTTCTATCCCCTCTTCTGTGCAGACTTCTAAACATCCGTGCATACGGAAAAATCCACTGGACCTGGATCAGGACCCCTGTCTCCGTGGTCTTATCAGCAATTAACATATCAGCAGCTTCTTTTGTTGAAGTTCTGTG
>WWET01002397.1:67383-77880 GCA_011038615.1 Limnodynastes dumerilii
TGATAAGATCGCTGCTTCCCCAGGCAAGTTCCGGTCCTCGTTCCCGGAGTAATCAATCTAAAATAGTAAACAGAGCAGGGAGCGCTTCATGGTGCAATAATCCAATTTATTCAGCCCCTCAGGGTCAAACCGTTAAAACATACCAGATAAAATCAGATTCCAAACACATAAATGGGTAAACAAATGCGGTTACTTCACCGGTGGGCGCCCAGCGTCCTGGAATGTCCACGTCAGTGCCACCTTTCGCCGCCACCGGTGAGCGCCCAGCGTGCTGGATTGTCCACGTCAGTGCCGCCTTTCCCCGCCCGCAGCCGAGCTGTTGTTTGCCACGTGTGGTTTGTTTAGGTCTAGTGCACAGTGCCCGCCCCTACGCGTTTCGTCAAAGGACTTCGTCAGGGGGCGTGACGGGCAGCGCGCACTTCACATTTAAATAGTGACAGATCGTGGGAGGGAACAATCACCTCCAACCAGGATCTGGTGCCTTAGAAAACTGATTCTATATTGCTTGTATTAGCAGTATCATTGTTTTATGGTCTGTCTTATATCGTCATCATATGTAATATCTCCTGCAGTAGCGCACCAAGTGTTTTATATATATATAATAAAATATTGCTGTGAACTACTTGAGTTTAGGAGCACAGGTAATTACTGAATAATACATAAATAGTCTGTCTGAGGCATTACTTGTAGAACATATAATACATGTTCAGCGTAGATAAAACTGGCAACTGTCATATTTGCATTTTTGTGTAAGAAATAGATAAACAAGTAGGCCTTGCAGTTTGAAGTAGGTCGCCTATAAATAAATCTGCAACATACAAGTGAACAATACCTGCTTTATCCTTGACAGACTGTCAATGTATTCACTACCCTTTTTCCAAATCCAAAGTTTTTGCCTCTCGCTGATATAAGAATATCACTATATTATTCACAGCAAATTATTTGTCACTTTCTGACATTAGAGCACCAATATTGCTGTTAACTTTTATTTATAAGGCACTGACTATTCTATAGCACCTTACAAAATCACATAAAAATGGAATGCGAAAAGAAAGCTGTGTATGGTGTATAAAGGTATCATGACCTATTTCACTACTGTCTGCTCTGTCAAAAAGTTTGTTTTGCAGTTGTATGGCTATCCCAGGTAAGCTGACAAGTGTGACTTGGGGTCAGATTTACTAAGCTGTGGGTTTGAAAAAGTGGAGATGTTGCCTATAGCAACCAATCAGATTCTAGCTCTTACTTTTCTATTTTATACTAGAGAATGTCAGCTAGAATCTGATTGGTTGCTATGGGCAAAATCTCCACTTTTCCAAACCCGCAGCTTTGTAAATCTGGCCCTTAGTCTCTCCTGCATACTCATAAAGCCCAATATGGCTTTAGTCTCCCAAAAACACAATGAGTAGTATTGGTAAGTAAGTAAAATATTTGATTACATTTTATGTAAAAGAAAGTGAATTATCCAATTACTCTTCATGTTCATTTTCATTGTTACACGGAGATACATAGTACTGTGCAAAAGTTTAAGGGGTGTGGGTCACCGCTTAGAACGGCCCTATTTCGATAGGGCCGTTCTCTCCCAGCCAGTTTTAAACTGGCTGGGATATCAATTGCTTATGCCTCGATCAGACATAGCAATCGATCCCCAGAGCGCCGAACACGGGGCTCTGAAAGGTAAGGCAAAAAACTACCCCAACCCTTCCCCTAATTCTAATCCTAATCCTCCCTAGCCTGTCCCTAATACTCCTTTCTCTATAGCCTGACCCTAAGACTCCCCTTCCCGCAGCCTGACCCTAACCCTCCCTTCCTAAGAGCCTAACCCTAACCCCTCCTAACACTAAAAGTCCCCGGAGAGGTTACTCACCTCTACGGAGCTGTCAGCGGAGTATCTGGCAGGTCCTGTGAAAATGAATGAGCGAGTAGGCCGATCAGCACACTCACCCATTCATAAAAAAAAAAAACTTCCTATTTGAAGTAGAGAGCCAAAAAGTCACTTTCAGCTGTCTCTATTTCTGAAAGCAGCCCCTCGTAGTGGGGACTGCAACCGAGTTTAAGGCAGCTGTGGAAAAAATGCTGCAAAATAAGAATTGCTAATGGTGTATTTTTTTTAATCAATTAACAAATTCAAATGAATGAACAGAAGATAAATCTAAATCAAATCAATATTTGGTGTTACTATCTGTAGCCTTCAAAACACCATAAATTCTTCTAGGTACACTTGCACACCATTTTTGAAGGAACCCAATGAGTGTCTGCAGGCAACAGTGAAGTATGGTGAAGGTTCCTTGCAAGTTTTTGACTGCATTTCAGCAAATGTTGGGGATTAAAGGCCTGATTCACACTTAAGAAGCTTCTGCTTCTGCAGTGCATATTTCACCGTAATGACCTACTACGCATGTGTAGTAGATAGTTTACACAATCTACGTAGCAGGTCAGTAAGTAGATACTTTATGTAGAAAGAGACGGCGTCATGCTGCCTTGGGGCATCCTTAGGAGGAAGGGGGAGGAATTTAGATTAGCCAGGGAGGACTTGGGGGAAGCAGGGTGAGGCAATGTCCATACGGACATTGCATGGTTACATAAGGTAGCCCTATGGTACTCGTAAGTGCCATAAGGTACCTAAAAACGGGGGGCGGGTTAGGGGCTGGAAGAGTGAGTTAGGTGTGGATCTGCGGAACTCTCTTAACTGTGAATCAGGTTCTTGGTCAGGATTAACGGTGTCCTCAATGCTGGGTTATACAGGACAGTACTTATCCTTCATGCAAACATCATGGAGTCTGTTGAGGATTACATGAAGAGAGAGAAGGATTTGAGCAAGCCTACATCCATAGATCTGTGGTTCGTTCTCCAAGATGTTTGGAACAACCTCCCTGACTATTTCCTTCAAAAACAGTGTGCAGGTGCACCTAGAAGAATTTATGTAGATTTGAGGGCAAAGGGTGGACACCAAATACTGATTTGGATTTTGATATTTCTTCTGTTCATTCACTTTGCATATTCTTAATTGATAAAAGTAATCTATTAACACTTTTATTCTTGAAAGCATTCTTACTTTCAGCATTTTGTCCATACCTGCCTAAAACTTTTGCACAGTATTGTATTTTATTTAATTTCTTTTTACTTGTTATCTTAAAAGTAGTGAAAACCATATATAAGAACACAAAATATGGTTTTATGTGAACAATTTTTCTTTGTAAGCAAAAGCAGCAAAATAAAAATGTGTATGGGTTTACCTGCTGAATTATTTGTTTTAGTAAGCCTTCAGTATGTACTGCCCGTTTGTATAAATTATTAGTATAATATTCTTTCAGTTGTGTGCTGCAGTATAAGGCATACCGAAAATGTAGCTTGCCTAGTTTACATGCAATATTTAGTGTAAAAAAAAAAAAAGAACAAAAGGCTTGCTGCCTATTAATTGTAACTGGGTCTAATGTAGTTCATGATATTCTTATTTACACCAGCTCTATAGATGACTGTTCTTATAAACAGCTAACTTTGAACAGACATTGATGAAATTAACTAATGGCTCTGGTACTAGTTAAGTATTAATAATGTCTCATTGAAAATTAGAAACATTATATTTTTTTAATAAATTCACTGACCCTCACATTCCTAAATGTAAACCAAGAAATAGTTGAAAAGCACCTTAGGAAATTTGAGATATAATACATTCACGTTAACAATGGTGTATTATCATAATTTATATTGCACCACACACCCCATATGCAAACCTTCACCCTCATCTCACAATAGGTTGAAATACTTTCTGTAAAAGCATTACAATATACATTTTTTTCATGAAGTATAACAAAGATATTCCCATTAATATGTCCTCTTTCTATTCATTTTATTTGCTTAAAGTGCTATTCCATAACTACTATAATCTGTTGAGAACATAAGTATTCTTGAACAAAGGCAGGCCTTCCACGGTGGATGGATTGCTGCTGTCGTGACAATATGTGAAATACTTCAGGGCTACTCTGAGGCCTCCAGCCATGACATAACAAGGCAGGAGAGTGCAAACAAACTCCAATTTCCCTAGTACTATGCAGCAGTAGAGATACTATATTTTATATAACGTTTGTAACTAACGTTTTTGTTGTTTTTACAGATAGGATGGTATAGTTAGTGTTGCTGGGGCATTTGTTTTCCTTTGTTTCATCTTAAGCACCCGATGTATGAGAGCAGATGTATCTATGAATGACACTCAGCATTCATACACAGAGTGCTGAGCACTGTTTTAAACTGCCAGACTCTGACAGCTTGTTTGCACATCCACAGATCAGTTGCCAGTAGGATTAGTACTGTGCACACACCAGATGCGCCAATCTAGTCTCAGACCCTGCTTCCTTCCTATGGGGCCCGAGACCAATAACAGGAAAGAATTTAAGTGAAATATAACACAAGGCAGTAGGAACATAAGCAACAAGTAATAACACAAGGCTAGAGCAATGTAACAGGTACAGTTGCAGTAGTGCCAGGACACTAAATACAGATACAAGGTAACTGGTAAAAATAACAAACAGGGAGAATCAGAGCCAGAGTACAGGAGACAGGTGCAGATAACTATGCACAAACAAGGCAAGACACAGTAACAGACCAGGAAGCAAACAAAGGTAGGATTAAATAATAATAACCGGTAAAGCAAGGTCCAAAATACAGCAGGCTGACTCCAACAAAGTCTGTGAAGACAATTAATGATCCAGCAACACATAAATAGCCAGGTGTCAGCTGTAATCCATGAGGGATAATGACCAGATAGACACCTGACCCAGTGGCTGAACACAGCGACACCTATGGTAGAATATTAAAATACAGCTTTAATCTAAGAACATGTATGACCTCTTATGATAAGATGCCAGTACTGCAAAATCAATACAAGAATCCTAACATATATGCCCTTTTTCTTTAACTTATATAAACACTTTTAAAGAATAGTCAGTGGCCTTATTTCTTTTCATTTGTGAAAAAACTATGTAAACACAAAATTAATTAATAAAAGATATTAGGGTGAACAGAGGATCAGTGCTAGCTAAATAATATGCAGTGGAATCAGTAAACCACAAAGACAATGCTACTGTTAGGCTATGTATGCTTTCAGTCACTGTTACAAGTTTCATCAAAGAAGGTCTCCAGTCCTGCTCTCCTGTTATCTATACCTGTGCTCCTGAGTTAATTCCAGCCTCGTATTCCAGATCTCCATCATCTGTTGTTCCAGCATATAAACCAGATACTCCCACACCTCTTGGCTGGTTCATTGTTGTTAAGAACAAATAGATGCAAAATAGGGTATACCACTTTAAAAGCGCTAATATATTAATCTGCAGCAGTTACCCACTATAAGAAAGGGTCCAAACCTTTCAAAACATAAAGCAGAAAATACATAAAATACATAAATATATAGTGGGCATACAGCACTGGTTATGTGTGGTAGGAAGGAATGAGTAATAATGATATAAAATTAAATATTAATAAACCTTAAAAAAAAAAAAAAAAATTAAATAATTAAAAATTGGACATAGCGGCATATGAGGGAAATAGGTAATAAGTCACTGGAACTGGGTAACATCGAATGTAGATTGATGATATGCGTTAATTCCTCCACAAGCAGTCCACATGTATGCAAAGATAAAAGAGAAAAAATGCAATGTAAAATATGCAATATATGCACCAGTAGGATGAAACCACTCTAAGCCTGGATAAAAATATTTTACTATAGAAATACAGGAAATAAAATGACACAATACAAAATAAAAACAATATAAATAATCAATAGTCCTTAAGTGCAAAAATAAAAGTCCTTAAAGAACGCTCCTACCCCAGTGTAAAAGATGTTAAAACAGAGGGAACGTGGATCTCTGATAGCCTGGCCGGGACGTCTCACGCAGCCGGGGATCGATGAGAATCTGGACTCTCTCTGAAACACTGAAGTATTGGCAAAAAGCGGCAAGAAGGTTTTCTGCAGGGACGGATCAGCCTGACATGTTTCGGGAACACTTCCCTTTCTCAAAAGCCTTTCTCTTTTATCTTTGCATACATGTGGACTGCTTGTGGAGGAATTAACGCATATCATCAATCTACATTCAATGTTACCCAGTTCCAGTGACTTATTACCTATTTCCCTCATATGCCGCTATGTCCAATTTTTTATTATTTAATTAATTAATTATTTTTTTAAAGGTTTATTAATATTTAATTTTATATCATTATTACTCATTCCTTCCTACCACACATAACCAGCGCTGTATGCCCACTATATATTTATGTATTTTATGTATTTTCTGGTTCATTGTTGTTGTCTGCCCTTGCTAATTTTGTTCCTGTCTGATTGGGCCCTACTTCTCCATTCCCTCTATACCTGGACTCCATGTATTCCTGGGTTCCTGCTTCAAAATCATCAATCAAGTTTGTGTCCTAGTATTTCAACATTCCTGTACTCTCTAGTCTGTACTTACCTCAAGCATTTACTGTTCCAGCTCTGCACCTACACTGCAAGTACTCCAGTATGATACAACCTGAGGACTTGGATACCATAAATCACACCAGTTGTTTTTGCATTGTTCTAAACTCTAATTCTACCTATTACTGTGACACTACATTTTAATTCCAGTATTACTAGTTTCTACTTCCTCCAGGACTTCAGTATTTACCATTCATTGCTGCTGTCATTCTTTGAGCTACTGTATTCAGTGTATTCCTTTACTGCTTCAGTTGTTAAACAAATACCTTTGACCTTCATATTGTGTTTCTTTGTGGTTTCAGCCAAGACCTGCCACTATCTCAAAGGAGTCGGATTTTGCTGGACCTAATACTCTGTTTTTCACCTTTACTTGCCACCTTATAGCAATAGTGGGGAAAATGAGAAGGAACTGACACCAACATTAGGAGTGTCTATTGTCCTAAATGTTTAACCATCTGGATCTGTCCTCCTGCGTAAGTTGGAAGTCACCACCTTCTTATATTAAAAAGTTCCCCTCCGTAATAGCAAATTCCTCTCCAACTGTTTTATCAATAGAGTCTTAGTAAAGATATCACAGGTTCTTGGTCCATTGCAAACTCATAAAAGACATAAACAATATCCAGCACCATGGTGTGGCCCATTAAATAGGCCAGATAGAATCAATTACGAATTCTGCTCACCTTCTTATTCTTAATGCACATGACAACATAGAGCATTCACTCTCCAAGGTCTCCATCATTGAAGTATTTCACACTTTTCATAGGTATTATTAATATTAATTTATTTCATACAAAACAAAATTAAAAGTGCAGTTTTCAATGTCAACAAATTGTTGACAAAATCAATATAAAATTCTGAACAATTGGAAAGTAGTGGGTGGACTAAGTTGCTACTATGTCTGAATATATGGGAATCTGTCCCTACAAATAGAAAATTCCCAAAAGGTGTTACCGATTATAGGGCCCTTAAAGTCACATAGGGAAGAGACTGGTATGCAATTACTCCAAGCAGCATGCCTCACTCCCACTCCAAGCACCAACATGTTTCAAGTAGATACTGTATTTACCCCTTTTCAAGGAGTAACAAAACACTTAAAATAGAGAAATATCTACACTTCAATCTCTTTTTACTTTAATTAAAAACCCCAAGACGATGCATCTAAGATAAGTTTCTTGACTATTAATTCTTTCCCATGTATATACAGATTAATCCTTTATTATGGCACACTATTGCACAATTTGACAGACAATGTTAAAAAAATTGAAGGTGTTATTGTGCCCATGGAAAAAGAAATCTATTTCGACATCTCATTTTCGCCTTACTAATCATCGCCTAAGGCTTCAGATTTATTATAGTTGATAGTGTAACTGGCAAATAAATAAAATGTAGTGACAGTAGATTTTATAGATGGAATGGATTGATTAGGTTTTGATGTAAGAATATCATATACAATTTTCACCTCCCTATTTCCAATTTTGATTCCATGGAAGTTAGACAATGCTATAAGGCGCCTGATTAGTGGATCTAGGGAAGTGTAAAGTTGTCAGAGTTAATGTAATTAACAGTGACATGTGCGACAGGATATGAATAAATGGTGTGAATGAGTCCAAACTGCTGAAATTTTAGAAGGGGGGTTAAGTGAGGCCAAGCTATTTTGTCAAAGGCTTTTTATGTGTCAAGGTTGACTATGATGTTATGTCTCTCTTTAGCCACATGTGCTTTAGTAATTAGCAATTATAGAGTGTCTGTGTTTGACAAGCCTATATGGGCAGGGGAGATCAGTTGCATCATGATATCTTGCAGTCTAATAGCTATAATTTTAGTAAGGAGCTTGAAGTCCTGATTGAGCATTGATTTTGGGTGGTAGGATCCTAACTCTGTATGATCATTGCCATGTTTGGCCAGAACTACAATTCGAGCTTCATTGGAATTGATGGGGGTATTAACAGTCTTGACATGTGAGGGTGGGTGTTAGTTCCTCTTTCAATAATTTGTAATATTCTGCACTGAATCCCTCTGGGCCAGGTGATTTACCAGTGGGAAGTGTTTTAATTGTTCCTAATTTCTCTTCGGGGCTGATTCAGAGTTGCACTTCCACCTTTGGTTAGGTGCAAGTGTAGACCTGAGCAATACCATGTTGAATTGCAAGGGGGAGGCAGCTTTAAATTGTAAAACCAGAAATAAAATTAGGAGGTAAAGTTTCTTAGCTCAACTCTATTTTACAGAATAAACATAAAGCTATGCAGTATTTAAGTTCTATGTGTAAAAGTAATGTATTTTCCATGCATGCAAAAATTTTTAAATTAATAAACAACCCTTACTTTGAAAAATGGTTTAGCCGAGCTGTACACTTCCACCTAAAAAAAGGTGTAAGTGCATCTCTGAATCAGCCCCTTCATCACTAAGAAGGTGGTCTAGGGCAGACCTCTTGTCAGGTCTGAGTTTGTGGAGCCCTGATTGTTGAAAGAACTTAATGTCTTCTATTTTGTTGTCAGTGTTGCTCATGTAAAGTTGCTCATAGTATTTTCAGAAGGCTTTGTTAATGTGTAAAGTGTCTGTTAATGAAACATCACTTTAATGAACGAGTGGTACCAAGGTTTTATGTCTGAGGCCTTTCGCTAGGAGTTTTTCTGATTTGTTGCCTCTGATTAAACCACCCAGAGAGGTGCATTAGGTAACCCATTGTGTTTGAAGGTAAAGTGGAGTGCAACATTGTCTGCTCCTCTGGCTATATTAAGTATTAATCACCTATCCTCTGCTATGGAGCAACATAACATTCTGACAGCTCAAAACACAGCAGCTAGAATATCTGGTAATAACATCATGCCTTGTTGTCCATCTGTCTGGCCAAATACAGGAGGGCATCATTGCGCCATTTCCACCAGCTAATTCATCATCCACCGAAATGCCACATAGTTCAGCTCCAACCACGCCTAAGCATCATGGTGCTCGTACAAGGGGAGGTCGGGCAAGGACACATCTGACGTCTGCAAAGCGTCCCTCATCCCGCAAACAAAAAATATCATTGTTTAAGATTGCTTGGTTTTTTGGGGGGGTTTTTTTATAACTAGAATTAATACTATTTTTATTTATAATTTTTTTTTATGGTTAATGAAATGGCAATATATATTCCTTTAAAAAACTAGGAAAAAACATGACCATTATTATGTTTATATTTCAAACTCATTATACTAACATGAAAAATATGTAATAATTAACTCAGACCTTTTCTGCCTCCCACCCTCTGTTGAAAACACATCTCCAGTTGTTGTAGGGCCCCCTTGTTCATCACACTAAAATAAAAAGTAGGGAACACTAAACAGCGCTAAGAACCTGCAGCCAACCTACACAAAAGAAGAGACCCCGCTCTTCTAATAAATAAATAATGGATAAATGTGGGTGTATGTGTAAATTGGCGCTGGGTAACTAAAATGGCAAAACACCAAACCCTTATTCCAGTACTAAATAATCAAAACAATTGTAGCAAAATATTAAAAATAAATAGATAAATCAATAAATCACAAATATATACCTCAAATAAAAGAAAAAATGCATAAAAAGTCCAGAAAAAATAATAAGTCCAGAAAATATAAATTAGAATGGCTATAAAATCAATAGGGAGACCGCTCTGTACTAATAAAACAATTTCCACTTTAATAGTCCTTTTTCCTGAAAGGAAAAACCAAAAGAACTAATTAAGACATTTATTTGAACGAATTAAAACGAAAAAAACGAAATATAATAAAATAACACCAGGGAACTTCACTTAATCAATCCTAATACCGCGCTGTCCTGATCAGAGGTCCGTATGTGAGACACAGGTCCCGGGAGGTGTCTACGATGTCAGCGGTCCACAGATACAGTGCAGGCAGCAGGAAGAAGCAGGGAGAATCGTAGTCTGAAGCCACAACGCGTTTCGGACGGGAGTCCTTTTTCAAGTTCTGATCAGAGTATGTGAGACACAGGTCCCGGGAGGTGTCTACGATGTCAGCGGTCCACAGATACAGTGCAGGCAGCAGGAAGAAGCAGGGCAGGGA
>WWET01002397.1:84355-102483 GCA_011038615.1 Limnodynastes dumerilii
CCAGAGGTACACCCGCCGTCGCTAGGACGGCGGGCGTGAGCATAAGATCGCCTTTTCCTGGATCGGGCGTCCATAGCAGCGCCGTATGGACGCTGGAGGGTACGTCCTCCAGCGTCCCTACGTTAAGGTTAGTGCAGGAGGGTGGGGTGAGGGAGGTAAATGAGGGTAGGAGGGCGGGCTAAGCGGCCATACGCTCCTGTGCGAGCAAATGTCCCCTTCCTTACGCCGGCTGAAGTTAGGGTAGCCTTCAGCCGGCTTAAGGAAGGGGCCATACGCCCGCACAGGGGGAGTGCCAGGGGGAGGCAGCGATGTAACGCAGAGCGTTAGCACGTTCAGCGCTACATCGTACCTCTAGATCAGGCCCAATGGACCATTACTACTGGTCAGTTAAAAAGTGGGAGGAGCAAATAGAAATCATTGTAATTATTACACTGGTCATCTGATTTGGAAGTAAATACACTCAAATTAAAGGTGAAATTACATTAAAGAAAATTAAATTAAATGAATTGAATTTAAATAAAATTAAATAAAATGAAAACTGACAGCAAAGAGCTCGATTTGAAGCTGAAAGCACTCAGTCCCTCCCTTCATATGGAAGTATAGTTAATCCCTGTCAAAAATCAAAAGTTAACACATTGCGTCTGCCGTTTGCGAAAATTTCGCATAAAAATCGCAAAACGGCTATTTCGGTATGCGAATGATTCGCAATATGATTTTTCGTAAAATACATGTATTCTACTAGAGGATTTTCGAAATTCAGATTTTCGAAATTGACCATTATTCTACTTTGCTCTGTATCGAAATGTACACTATTCTAAATATAGATGTATTCGAAATACAGACTTTCGAATTAGAAAGATTATAATTTCAGACTAGTATAAATAGAAACATTTAGGTGTATGCATTTTTCGAATTTTAGCAATTCGGAGAAAATTCGCATTCGCAAAAGAAATTTTGCAATTCGAATTTTCGAAATTCGGATTTTCTAACCGGGGAACCACACCCATATCTTACTGGTCATTATATAATAAGTTGAACATGTTTAAATTGTATTTAGTATTAAATATTTAGAGCTGCTGTTGCTCAGGCTCAGAAAATTTACCAGAACAGGTGGAGGTAATGCGCAACAAGGGAAACAAGGTGAAAAGCGTACTTAAGGAGAGGAGTTTAGATAAAGAGAAAGTTCATACTCCCAAACAGAAAAAAGGAGTACAACACTTCTTTAGTAAAAAAAAATGCGCAGGAAAAAATTATTAAAATTTATAACCAAATCCTAATTTCACAATAATTCATAATTCCTTGTTTATAAACTGACTTTAACCTTTTGGTCCGTATTCAGATTTCCTCCTTTATTCCATACAGTAGCCTCTACTGTGACTATCATTCACAAGTCTATGGTGGAGTGGAGCAGGGCACTCCCCCTGCTCTCCTACGTACAGATTGTATATCCACAAGCAGGGACCTAACTTTAAGTATCCCGCACATAAACCCTTTCTGGATGGGATATTACATTGTAAGTAAGGGCTTAGCCAAGCCCTTCATGTATGATTTACATGCCTAAATCCATGCAAGCGAGGGATTCTAATCCGTACAGAGCACACCATCGGTCGGCTGAGTTCAATTGCGCATGCGCCGTACCATTTTACTGCAGACTTTCATAAATAGCGTCAGGGCCGTCAAGAGGAATTCTGGGCCCCGGTACAGCAACTTCTTTGGGCCCCCTCCCTGTTGAGCGCAACAGAGATGATTGTGCAGCCGGGGCACGCCATCATAGTTGTGTGGTCAATTGTGTATACATATGTTATTGTATGTGTATATATATTGTGATAAGGAAGCACATCACATGGAGGAGATGAAGTAAAGTTATTTTATTTTGTAGCAGGCAGACAGCATAACAGGTAAACAACATCAGCACATCAGCAACAGCAAGTTGGTTACAGCAGTGCAGCATGTAAGTGTCACAGGATAGTCCAAAGATTCTTCAGGTTTTCCAGTGGTCCCTATCGTTCCCCAACCCTTGGGCAGCTATTCCGCTGTCAAGAGTGTTGACCCTCTGTCTTTTAAACACTTATATCAGGAGAGCACAGGTGCTGTTGATTAGCCCGACCCTGATCACACCAGTTTCCTTGCTGTTGCTCTAAAACCTGGTCAGGATCCTCCACATTACTCTCATGTGGAGATATGCGGTCTCTGTCACACTCCACATTACTTTCGTGTGGAGATATGCTTTCTCTGTCACACTCCTTCCCCCTTTGCTTCAACCACCCTGGTGAAGCTAACACATTTTCAGGCAAGCTTTCCACCTCACCCACCTTGCCCTCTTCCTCCTCTCCTAGCTTCACCATAGGGTTGTTTGGAGGATTGGGACCTAAAAACCTGGAAAGGGCATCCGCATTGAAGTGCTGTTTTCCCAGACGATGCCACACCTCAAACATAAATGGCTGTAAAGCCAAAAACCAACGGGTCACACGAGCATTCATCTCTTTGTTTGTGTGCATCAGTTTCAAGGGAGCATGGTCTGTAACTAACAAAAATGCCCATCCCAACAAATAATATAATATAAGGACTCCACTACCCATTTAATTGCCAAGCACTCCTGCTCTACAATTGAATACTTGCACTCTCTGGGAAGTAATTTACGGCTAAGGTAGAGGACCGGCTTCTCCTCACCATCTACCTCCTGGGAAAGGACTGCCCCTAATCCTGTCCCAGAGGCATCTGTCTGCAACACAAACTGTTTTGTAAAATCAGGAGCTTGTAAGAAAGGCTCTGTACATAAAGCTCCTCTTAAGTCTTGCCAAGTGGTTTCCACTAGTCTGGACCACCTTTTTTTTAAAGATATTAGGTTAGTGGAGCCGCTCCAGTGGCAAAATCACGTATGAGCCTGTGGTAATATCCCAGACTGAGAAACGTCCTAAGTTGCGACTTACATTTGGGTTTGGGCCAAACGAGAACCGCTTTTATCTTACTAGGCTGAGGTTTAACCTGTCCCCAGCCCACAATGTACCCCAAATACTTGGCTTCTACCAATGGCACATTTCTCAGGGTTGGCGGTAAACCTGTGTGCCCGTAGAGACTTCAAACGGCCTCTACCTTTGGTAGGTGCGATTCCCAGTCAGAGCTAAAAAATAACAATGTCGTCTAAATATACAACTGCATATTCCCTGTGAGGCCACAGCAACTTATTCATAGCTCTCTGAAAGGTTGCTGGGGCACCATGTAAACCAAATGGCAACCTTTTGTACTGAAATAGGCCCTATGGGGTAGAGAAGGCTGTTTTTGCCTTAGCAGCTTCTGTCAAAGGAATCTGCCAGTCAGGGGTGTTTTTAGAAATGAAGGGGCCCGTGTGCAGACCCCCCACACGGGCACCCCCTCCCCAGACGGGCCCCCCCTTCTTCTTCCCAACCCCATCTATATCTATACAAACGGTGACGGTCTCCACCAGCCTACCGTTCCCAACAGTGCGCAGGCATCACGCGGGGATGTCAGGCTTGCGTGCACTGCGCTCTGCAAACAGAAGAGGAGCGTGAGGCTGTGCAGTGCACGCACGCCTGACATCCCCACGTGACGCCCACGTGCAGAGTGCACTGTTGGGAACGGAAGGCTGGTGGAGACCGTCACCGTTTGTACAGATATAGGTGGTACTGGGATCCTCCATTTGGTGCAGGGTGAGTGCCACGGGCGGCCCCCTTGTCTGCAGGGGCCCGTGTGCACTGCACACTCTGCACCCATGGTAGATACGCCACTGCTGCCAGTATCCTTTTGTCAAGTCAAGCTTGGTAAGATACTGACTCCTGGCTAATCTCTCTACCAACTCATTAATCTGGGGCATAGGGTACGAATCAAAGTGAGAAACCTGATTTAATTTGCGGAAGTCATTAGAGAATCTTACCGCACCTAAAGGCTTAGGTACTTAGACAATGGGATTATTCCACTCGCTATTTGATTCCTCTATATCTCCTAGGTGAAGCATTTCTTCTACCTCTTGCTTTACCAGTGTCCGTTTTGCCTCAGGTAGGCGATATGGTCTTTGTTTGATAATCTGTATCTTTCCCGGAATGTCAGAAAACACATCTTGGAACCGCGCTACCAAATTTACCGCTTCCTGTTTCTGTCCAGGACTAAGTGTGACTTCAATGGGTACCTGGCATTCTGGAACCATTTTTGCTATTAAAGAGGGGTGACTGGCACTTTCCTTTCAAGGTTTTAACAGGTTCACATGATAGATTTGTACCTCGTTCATTCTACCCTCCTGTCAAACCTTGTAATTGACTGGTCCCACCGCTTCTATGATCTCATAAAGGCCCCACCATTGAGCATACATCTTAGTTTCTGTAGTGGGCCCAAGCACTAACACCTTGTCTCCCAGTTTAAAGGACCGATTAACTGCGGAGACGTCATAACTTTGTTTCTGACGTTGTGGAGCCCTTTCCATATGTTCGTTCAGGAGTGGCGCAATCTGCCTAAGACGGCCATACAATTAAGACACAAACTGAACGATATAAGGTTCCTGACAGGATTATTGTTCCCAGCCTTATTTTAACAAATCCAGAATCACTCTGGGTTGCCTCCCATAGAGGAGTTCAAAGGGACTACACCCTGTGGAAGATTGGGGTACCTCTCTGACCGCGAACATCAAATAAGGTAGAAGCAAATCCCAGTCTCGCTTTTCTTGAGACACTGCCCTCTTTGTCATTTGTTGAAGGGTTTGATTAAACCTTTCTACCAGACCATCTGTTTGCGGGTGGTAAACCGAAGTGGTAATTCTGTTTACTTTTAACAACCGGCATAAACTTGGAAACAAACGGGGTACCTTGATCTGTTAAGACCTCCTTCGGTATTCCCAGGCGGATATATAGGATTAGTAGCTCGCCAGATTTCATATTACGCAGGGTTATCTGGTGGCATAGTCCACTACCACTAGTATGTATTGGTGCCCTCAGGCAGTTTTCTCTACTGGCCCTATCAGATCCATACCAATTCTCGACCCAGGATTATTGAATAAGGAGGTCGGGAGGTCACCGCAGCCACCACCTTCAATGGCCGGCCTTGTACGGACGGGGTAAGTACACACGTGGGCACTCCTCAACGTCGCCATTGACATATATCACTCTGACAGGAGACAGGACTTTGTCTGCACCTGGAGGAACCAGGTTGGCAGCGACCATGGTGAGCTCAGCAGCAGTATCCACCAGTGCCCAGATCTTTCGGCCCTCCAACTGTACCATCATCCGGAACAGGGTGGACTCCACCTGGGATACACTCGCAGCAACCATGCTGACCATTGGCCGAGCCGCCTTTCTCACATTGCAATCCATCGGCTCTCCCTGTTTTGGGCAGTCCCGCCGCACATGACCAGGTTCACCACACTCAAAGCACACTATGGGAGACGGGGCCTTTGGCTTGATGACTGGGACCTGAGTTCGGGGATTTGGTACTGGTACAAATCCTGTTCTGGCTCTACTCATTTTCCCAAGGGTCAGGTGCCACTCAGTAACCATTGCCAGCTGCTCATATGTCTGGGGATCAGCCTGAATGGCCCATGGCTGCATCGAGCGGTCTAACACCTGCATAGCCTGGTCCAGTGCAACTCTCTCCATAATTTGCGCTGCCGAGTTTTTACCCAGCTGCAATAAAGCCTTAGCCAGCCAGGCTAGTCTGGCTAGCTGAATCCTGGGAGGCTCAGAGCCTTCCAGCTGCCAGTCATAGAATTCTTGGGCTTTTCTGAGTGCCGTCAATCCAATACTATCGAGTATAGCCTTTTTAAGGTCAGGGTAGGAATGTGACTGAGCCACAGACATATCCACCTAAGCTCTCTGTGCATCCCCTGTCAAACAAGGAGCCAGCTTGTCAGACCATTCCTCTTCAGGCCATTCCAATCGTGTGGCCATGCGCTCAAATGTGCAGAGGAATGCCTCAACGTCATCAGCTGGAGTGAGCTTTGGCAGCCTTTCCCGCTCCATCACAACTTTCCTTAGCTCTTTAAGCTCTTCATACATCATCTGGATCTGAGCTTGTTGGCTCTGTAATTGGATTTGCTGTCCAGCAGCCACTTCAGATATCATCTGGACCTGAGCTTGTTGGTCCTATAATTGGGTTTGCTGTCCGGCAGCCACTTCAGATAACTTTCTCAGTATTTCCTCCATATTACCCTGTACTTCCCCTTTAAGGGTAAACTTAGGAGGCTTAATATTATATGCCAGACTTACTAGACAGTGTTACCTGACACCTGTCTGCTCTACTGGCCACTTTAAACACAAGACTGCAAACAATCTGCTAATGACACGGTGGCCTTTTAAGGCTGCTTCTCACACAACTCTCATTAACCCCAAGTTGCCCTGTCCTCCACCACAGGCACAAAACTGGGTTGACTAGGCTAAGCAGTTTATTAAGCACACCACCTTTCTGGCTTCCAGGCCAGCTGCACAATGTATACTTTAAACACAACTTGTCAGTTTTAAACACAGATACTGTAGCTGTCTTGTATAGTTTCCAGGTCAGATGTGCCCCACATTGGGCACCAAATGTGATAAGGAAACATATTAGATGAAGGAGATGAAGTAAAGTTCTTTAATTTTGTAACAGGCAGACAGCATAACAGGTAAACCACATTAGTAACAGCAAGTTGGTTACAGCAGTGCAGCATGTAAGTGTCACAGCATAGTCCAAAGATTCTTCAGGTGTTCCAGTGGTCCCTATCGTTCCCCAGTTCCCTATTCCGCCATCAAGAGTGTTGACCCTCTGTTTTTGAAAACACTGATCACACCAGTTTCCCTGCTGCTGCTTTAAAACCTGGTCAGAATCATCCACATTACTTTCATGTGGAGATATCCTCTCTGTCACTGCATATGGTCTCTTAGTTAGCCTGCGGTGATCCACTATCAATGACATGTTGTTTGCATGTATTATGTAATTTATACTGATGTCCAATTCTTATACATGTAATTTTGCTCATTGTGTCCCGTATCATCGGGGAATGCTTAGATTCGCGTATCTACAACTTTGTTTTTTCCTTATATCGTCCTTATGGTGTTTTTAAGATGTTTGAATAAATTGTTTTTTTAAATGTAGTGTTTGTCTACTCTTGATCTATAGAGTGCACTCATAAGAGATCCTTGTCTTTTTTGGGAATTGGTGTTATACACACTTTCTCTATGTTTTTGGTTCTAAAAGTATAGATAGCAGCACAGAAGTCCATAAACCAATATAATATTGACCAACAATATATAAACCAATATATATTGACCAATATAATAGCACCAACAAAGACAGCAAGGGCCAGATTTACCAAGCTGCAGGAAAGGAAAAGTGCTATACACACACACAGTGCATCCTTAAGATGCTATATATATATATATACACACACACACACACACACACACACACACACACACACTTACACTGCACAGATAAGAGCTGTGGAAAAACACACTACAGGCTGATCCAACTTTGATGTAATGTCCTTAAAACAAGTCAAAATGAGGCTCAGTAGTGTGTGTGGCCTCCACGTGCCTGTATGACCTCCCTACAACGCCTGGGCATCCCTCCTGATGAGGTGGCGGATGGTCTCCTGAGGGATCTCCTCCCAGACCTGGACTAAAGCATCCGTCAACTCCTGGACAGTCTGTGGTGCAACGTGGCGTTGGTGGATGGAGCGAGACATGATGTCCCAGATGTGCTCAATTGGATTCAGGTCTGGGGAAAGAGGCAGCGTAACGTACAGACATTGTACGGACACGTAAGGTAGTCCTATGGCACTCGTAAGTGCCATAAGGTACCTAAAAATGGGGGGTTGGGACGGGGGATGGAAGAGTGAGTTAGGTGCGGATCTGCAGGCACCTAACTCATTCTTAAGTGTGAATCAGGTCCACTATTATTCGCATTTAAAAAAACACTTTATGTACTGAAGAATCTTTTGGTAATCTGTGCTAGCTGATGGAACATACATGATGATTCTTACATTTTTTTTATGTATTAAATAAGCTTCAAGCTTGACAGTTACCTTTTGCCAAATCCTGTGTTTTGGCCACATGGACTACCATACTATAGGAAATATGTAACCAATGTTGATTAAAATTTCCCCAAGATATATGTTTTTTGCATTCAAGTAATATGCAGGGTACTTAGATAAATAAAATAATGCAAATAATGGTATTAATGCAAATTTATAGTATTAAATGTTCACTGATTCTACATTTGGAAAATAGACATCACGTTTAAACTAGTACTGTTAGCCTTTTTGTCTAATTAATATGCTGTCCCAATTATAGCAGGCCTTTTCTTCTTTTGTTAATTGAATTTTATGGTTTAAATCTCTGTTTAATTAGTGAGTATGTGGCTTCATTCCCACTGTGTCCAGCTGGCTTAAAAACTTCAGGATACTGTCATAATATAGGGTGGCTCCTTAGGGCTAATAAAAATAAAACTATCCTGTTATTTCTGCCATCTGGGTAAATTTTGTAACTGCAGCATAACAATAGATATTTAGCCTGCCACAGCTCTCTAGGTTTTTGAGAGTTCATTAACATTTTATTTAATTTGAAATGCAAACTCTGGGATGATAATCTGATCTAAGGGAATGCCCGATTGATTATCGTCCCAAGGGTGTAGTGTGTGGGCCAGTGGGATTAACAGAGCTTGTACCTTCACCTCCTGGCTGTAGTTTCCCCGTCGAGTCAGACAGACTGGGAAACTGCAGCCAGGAGGTGGAGGTGCCACACACTACTGTGAGCTAGCTGCAGAACACCTCACACTGGCAGCTGTCAGTGTGAGAGGTTCTGCACAGAGAGGACACAGCGTGTGCAGCCTCTCAGTGTGATAGGTTCTACACAGCGCTGTAGAACATCTCTCAGTCTTTAAAATGTAATTCAGAAATTTTTTGTTCAGTCAGCAAGTAGGTTGCTGACTGTTAGTAGGTTGACAGGAGTCCCAGCCAATCAGAGTGAGTCTGCAGATAGCCAATATGCTAGCTGCATGATTTCATTCAGAGAATATCGCTCCTAACCTCTGTAGTGTGTGGCACTGATATCGGGACCTTTCCCAAGGGGAAAATCATCCAAAATATCGCCCACATGCTGGGAGCGATAATCGCTCTAGTGTATGACTAGCTTTAAATGTGCAAAACATTAAAACATCCTACTTGTTTTTACACACAGATTCTAGAAAAGTATATATCGCTTGCCATAAGCATTTGCCAATTTTGTGGGACTTACAAGTTCACAATCTACAACTGTATCCCACCTGAAGATCTTCACACTGTACACTCTACACACTGATAATAATTAGTTATAATTACAAAGCAGATTCTGTATTTTACCAATTGTCCATCTCCCAATTAGTGGTCGTAGAACCACAGACCTCAAATAGGAATTGTACCAACTAAATGTGGACAGTTGGGATTATGCTATTGAAATCTTGTTGGACTAAAGCTGGCTACACTTTAGTAGAAGTGTATAGCATGGAACAATTTGTCAGAAAATCATAAAAATGGTCTAAAAATGCACCAACAAGATAACTTGATCATTTAGAATTCCTGAATGATTCAGTTCAATCAATGCCGTGTGTATCCACTATGCATTATCTCCTTCAGTTATTATGTCGGTTAAAACTTAGTGGGGAAAACTTAACCTTTTCTTTTTTTTTAAGTGCAATATCACTTGTTTCCAAGAGGTGGCGATAAATATCTATTCAATGAAACATATTCAGGGGTATGTGTATTCATGTGGTGCCTATAGACATGTGTGCACCACATGAATACTTTGTGCCCAGTGACTTCACTCTGATGATGGTTGGAATGGTGATTGGATTCACCAGTCAGTCAGTCAGTCAATAGACAGGTAGTTTAGTGTGCTTTGAGACACTAATACAGAATATTCTATTACTATACCTCCCAACAAGGCCTACACCATAAAATTTACAGCCCCAGACGCGAGTCGTGGCTATGCAATGTCATACAATATGACGACACGTAGGGGGGCTTTGTGGACCTTCAGAAGCGAATTACAGAGGGACGATGATGTGCAGGAAGGTCCTTCATGCCCATTGGCTCTCTGTAGTACAACCTGCCAGGGACTAACACAAATAGGAATCAGTGATACACAGTGAGTTTGTATATCATTCCACAAGAGTCCCGCGTGGACATAGATGGGAGTCTCAGCTGTTCCTCCTTGATGGCGGCCCTGCCTCCCAACATTTATCTTTATTAAACTTGCTACAAACAATATCAGTTGCAATATTTATTCAACTGATCACTAGTTCTGCTTTTCAATTTACTTTAATGTTATTCTGCCCATTTTTTCCATTTTCACCTTTGACCCCATTGCTCAACTATATATACAAAAGTCAACATATGAATCTATGTATGTATGTATGTATGTATGTATGTATGTATGTATGTGTGTTTTTATACGTTCCTGCATGGCTTGATGGATCTGGACGACACTATGGCAGTTAGCAATTCACAGAGTGATAACATTTAAATAAAAAATTAGCAGCTTGACTATATGTACAGTTAAAAAAAAAAAAGTCATTTAATGTCATCCAAAATAAGCCCTGTCTTCTTTCTCTTCAAACTTTGCCCACAACTGACCTTATTTGTTCAAACCACACACTCTTTTCCATTAGCCCTGTCCCTTTTTTGTAGCCCATGACAGTCCCACCTAAATCAGCATGTTATGTCATCCAAATTCATTCAGTGGAAGGGCCGCAACAGGCTTCCTGTGTCAAAGTTCAGCACAGCATACACCAACAGGTCTGACTGGGACTCCAACCCCTTAGTATGGGATCCAATGTTGCTACTCTGTGAAGTTTTCTTCCAAATCCATTATTCAAATTAAGCTCCATCCACTTTTAGGCTAAATTGCAAAAACAACTGACCTTATTTTTTAAACCATACCCTCTTTTTCATAAGCCCTGCCCATTTATCCTAAACCAGGGTGTATTGTCATTCAAATCCATGCAGTGGAAGGCCCACTACTATGTGTGTATGTTGGTATATATGCTAATTGCTAATTGATCCAGAACAGGCTCCCTGGATCAAATCTTTGCCCAGGATACACCAATGAAAGGTCCAACCCCAACCCCCCTAAAACCTGGTCAGGATTTCACTGGACTACTTTGCATTGGTTTCATCCCAATCTGTGCAAACAAACAAAGCAATTAATTTTAGATATATATGTATAGGTGTGGCCGGTGGGCCATAAGTGGTTATATTTGAGTGATTTTTATGTTTCATATGTTGCAAGTACTGCTGTCAACCAATATTATTTTGCTTAATATTTTCTGCTACTGCGCATGTCCTGATATGAATAAACTAATGTTTTCATCATAACCAAATAAGGTAATAGAATGTTTCGTTTCGTCAAGGGGTCTATATAAATAGATGGAATGAGGAAGGGTATTAGCACTCTATGAGGCACTATGGGCACTTCATGGATGGATATTCATTAAGGCTGATGTGCTCACTGATGGCATTGTTGGGATCCCATAGCCTCTTGGGTGGACTTTCTTGCATCTTTTATTGGAAACATAGCTGAAGCTAAGTATATGATTATCATATTACTATTGTAAGATTGCTAGAGGTAATTTGAAGTAATCTGTGTTACTGTTTATCAGCTAATGTTGTGTACTGAGTAAAGAAATGCGTGGAAATATACTTTGACTGCTGTTAAGCCCTGTGGGAATAGGAAATAACTAGATTCAGAGAAGGAGCCAGATACTAGCCACTGCAGTTGACGAAGCACGTCCATGAGGCCATGGTGTGCGATGAGAGACAGCTTACGGATATAAGTTCAGGACCAGAGACTGTCATACTCTGATGATAAGATAAATGGGTCTGACGGTATTCAATGTAGTGTGTCCTTTCCAGGGGTGAATAGTGCATGTTATCTGGGCAGGACAGATTGTTTCTTATCATATGTTTTATTGGCTTCATTAACAGATATTAAATGTGTTTATTTTCCTATCTGATGCATAGGATGTGTAATGGAAATTGATAACTGGCATGGTCAGTCAGATTCTGGGTGTAGAGCCAGAGAGGGGAAGTTGTGGGCTGTATTTCAATACCGGCTATTCTCTGTTATTAAGTAGTGTTTTAAACATGTCCTAAATATAATGTATTAAGTACATTGTTGTATTTGGTCTTGTATCTTTGCTTTAACACCTTGAATCCGAACTCAATTTAGATTGGGTACCAAAGCCTGACCGAACACAATAGGTATCCATAGGAAATTAGGCACTCTATCAGTATTAAATCCAAAATGTATATACAACTTTACATGCATATCCAATGATTCAGAGGCCTAAGCCTTTTTCATCGGGGGCAAACATCACAAAATACATATACTACATAAAATACATAGACTATATACCCATAATAACAAACACACACATTTATATAGTAATGGACTTTCCACTGATGGATTTGGATGGCTTAACATCCTGATTTAGGAGAAACTGTTCTGATTCATCGGGCCACAAAGGGTGGGGCTTATAAAAAAGAGGGTGTGGTTTTAACAAATAAGGTCAGTTGTGGTCAGAGTTTGGCAAGAGCGGGGGTGAGCTTATTTTAAATGATGGATTTGGAAGAAAACTTCACAGAGTGGTAGCAATGGATCCCATAAGACATAGTAGGGGGATTGGGATCCCAGTTGGACCTCCCGTTGGTATATGCTAGGCAGAACTTTTACCCAGGGAATCTGTTTCCAGACCACCAAGCAGGTCAGATATTACAGGTGCACAGGGAGACTTCATTAATACCACTTTCACATCTCTGCCCAGGAATATCCCGGGTCTTTCACACTGTAGGGTTGACTCAGGAAGTTCTGGGACCCGGATCTGCACTGACAGTGTGACGAGAGGTGCGTGTTGCCAAGGCAATAGTTAACAAATCCCTCAAATTAGGTTTTTTTATGTGCCACTCGGGTTCAATAATCTGTGTCACACCTTTTACACAACACCCCTACCCGGGTCAGACCTGGGAAAAACCCTGCTTTTCTCCCAGGTCCAATTCCTGGGTCATTAGACTCTGGAAGAGGATCCGGGACCTTTCACACCACACTGTCCCAGTTTACAGACCACACAGCAGCTGCGGAGGTGTCTAGCCAACTGTCGCTTTTGTATGGCTTGATGGATCTGGACAAAATTTGGTACACATACCCCTCATTATTCAACTTAAAAAATCCAACCCTTTCGGGGAGGGCCCAAAAACTGTAAAAGGGATGGGGCTTATGGAAAACAGGATGTGGTTTGAACAAATAAGGTCAGTTGTAGGTGGAGCTTGATTGCAGGGCTTAATTTGAATAAAGAATTTGGAAAAAAAACTTAACAGTGGTAAAATTTTATCCCATAAGACATACTAGAGGGTTGGGGTCTGGTCAGAGCTCCCATTGGTGTACGCTGGGCAAAACACTCATACAGGGAGCCTGCTTTCTACTGGATGGATGTTTATGACAACACATCCCAAGGCTGCAAAAAAGGTGAGGCTTATGGAAAAGAGGGCGTGGTTTGAAAAAAATAAGAGTGCAATGGAGCAGAACTTATTCTGTTCCAATTTCAGCATTTTAAATGTTGGGAGCAAGGCTTTTAGAGCTGTAAATTACATTATTAATAAAAACTGTACATATCATCAAGCAGCTGAAGGTATGATGTATGGTATTAATAAATTGAAAATTTAAAGATGAGCAACACCGAGTACTTTTGCTTGTCTATATATATATATATATATATATATATATATATATAGACACGGCTGAAATCGTCACTCCTCCTTAGCTCACCTTGATACTTGCTCTGGGTGCACTTCAAAGAAAGTCAAATAGCAAGTAGAAAAGAAGTCACTCCAGAGGCTGTTGTAACAGGTGAAAACATTGCCTTCCTGGCTAAAAGTTTATTGTGGTACTAAGCCACTATCACCAACGTTTCAATCACTTGGTGTGATTTTCATCAGGGTCTCATATTAACAAGCAAACAAGACATCAAACACCAATGCACATATATAGAAAAGTAAAGATATGACTCACCACCCACAAGACATGTGCAGCCTGCCTCGGCGCCGGAAAGCTTGTTACTAACCACGCCTCCTCTGCCCTAGCCACGGCCTGGAGGCGGGCAGCAAGCAGTCTCGGCCGTCATTGGCCCGGCTGTTGCTATGGGAATGAAAATAAAATAGTGTCAGAGCAGGAGACTAATGGAACATTATGCAAATACAAAGTGAAGGCCGGTGAACCAAATATACAATAGTATTCAACCCACAAGTAGAGCAGTGAAAACAGCATATCAACAGCGATGAGATACAAAGAAAGTTACAAAAATAACATCACAGCATGGCAATGACATTACATTATAGCGTAACAAACATAAATCTCACAAAAAGCAGTTGAGAGGCAGCATTTCATTTAAGCCCAAAAGGGCCACACATTGCAATTCGTGGATCCAGCGACTTTCACACTGAAGGCAGAGGTGGGACGTGATCAATTCCAATCCATTTAATTTCTTTCAAAGTATGTTTTTTGGCATTCCAGTGTTTGGCCACTGGTTGATCCACATCTTTACCTTCCAGAATAAGTTTTATAACCGAACGGAGCAGCGTTAATCGTTCTTTTAATTTTCTTGTGGTTTTTCCCACATACAGTAGCCCACAGGGGCAACTTATTACATAGATGATATATCTACTAGTACAGGTGATGATGTGATTTATTCTGAAGGAACGTCCCTTACGTGGATGTAAAACGCAAGGTCCAGTCAACATCTGGCTGCAAGTGAGACACCCGGTACATCTGTAACAGCCAGGCTGGCGTGAAAGGAAAGTCGTTTTTTGAGCCGAAGGTGTCCTAGTGATATTATTCTTGCACAGCCAGTCCTTGAGGTTCCTCCCTAATGTTCCCACGCTGTTATTATTATTTATTTTATTTATAATTTATTTTTGTCATTAGTGCCGGGATGTCCTGCTAACAGGACATAAATTGCGTCGCTCTTAAAGTGTTTTTTCTTTTTTGCCAAGACCTCCACCACGGATTAAAAGCTTACAAAATTGGATCCCATCCAAGCTGGTAAGTATTTCTTTTTATAAATAATTTTATGTATTTAATTTATTTAATACATTTAATTTTATTAATAATTTCAATAATCATTTTAATGTTTTGAATGTATTTTATTAGTAATAGTTTTAATGTACTTAATGTATTTTATTATTAATAGTTTTAATTTATTTAATGTATTGAATGTATTTTATTTTATTTTATTTTATTAGTAATAATTTTAATGTATTTATTTTATTTACTGTATTTTATATTATTAATAGGTGTAATGTATTTAATGTATTTTATTAGTAGTAGTTTTGTATTATATGTATATAATGTATTAAATGTAAATAATTTAGTTTTTTTGTCATCAATACATTTTTATTAAAACAAAGGTTATGTGGTACAGAAAAAAGAAAAGGGAGGGGGAAAGGATGGGGTACAAACATGGGAAGACATTAGCGTAGAGGCTAAGATCCATAAATCCTTCATGTAATAAAGCAAACAGTACATAATACAATGTCATCATTTTTTTTTTTTTTTTTTAATAAAAGGGCCTGCCCTATATTTTATTATGTCTAGGGGGGGGGCTTTATTTTGTTGTTGGTGGCACAGGAGGACAGGGCATGCTGGAGCTTGTGGTTCTCTAAGCACTTGTAGCACTACAAGCATCAGAATGCCCTACTTTGACATTTGTTTTTTTTAGGGAACCGGCCACAAGTAGAGATTTGTTTACTGTGGCCATAGCAATAGTAAACAAATCTAACCATTCAGGTGGCTATATAAAACAACCCGGCACCTTTCACATTACCACCTTACCCTTGTTGAAGACGGGAAAAACCCTTCTTTTTTCCCGTGTTGGAACCTCAGCAATTTAGAGGCGAGAAGTGGTGCACAGGTGCGGCTGGCCTTGGCAAGGGAAGGTGCAATTGCTACGGCCCAAAGGAGAAGGGAGCAGAGGGATGGAGGGGAAAGGGAAAACAAGGATGGAGGCGGGTTAGTGGGCCTTAAAGGGGCCCATTACCTGCCTCAACCTGCCCTCCAACAGGGGGGCACAGGATCAAATATTGGTAATTATCTCCGCGCTCAAAGTGGGTAGTGTATGAATGGCGGATTAGTCAGCCATTCATACACTACCCACTTTGAGCTTGGGGTTAATTACCAATATTTGATCCCAGCAATTTAGACCCTGGTCAAGAGCCCCGGGACCTTTCACATTGCCACTCGACCCATGTAGTTTGAGCCAAGTCCTGGGAATTTGTCAAAAAACCCAGGTTTCTGTTGACGATGTGAAAGGGGTATGAGTGACATTATTAACTCTTATGTTTAGTGCTATGGAACCCAAGTGACACTTTATAAATAATTTCTTATAACAGTGTAGAATAATTGTTAGATTCCCTGCCATTTAACAGACATATATTTGCTTTTGTGAGGGTAAGACTAATATATATTATATGTAAATCTATATGCACATATAACGTAACTTAAAAAATTATCATTACCCCATTCCTTTATTATTATGTTTCCATGATGTTCTTTTTCTAAATCAATCCAATCTATGAGCAGGTTATTATGATTAGCAAGTCTCAGCCTGGGATGTTTCTGATGACTGCTGATGTCTGCAAGACAGTAGCTGGAGACAGTATTTACTCACAGTTATTTGTACTTAAACATTTGATATGATAAGAGGTGATCTTCAAATAAAATAGTTTAGGTAAAGGTAAACTGAGAGAGTGCAGACATCATGGTGCTTTAAACAATTAGCTATTTTCTGGTATGCTGTGTAATTGTCAGCTTAAATTGCTCTGCATATTTCACAATATTACAAACAGGACAATTAGCCCTATATCATCATGCACAATGACTACAATGAACTAATAAGTATCAAAAATGATTTATTTATTTATTTTTGCTCACCAAACTAATGGCAGGTGAATTTAATCAACACCCAAACCCTTGCTGGATAAGCAGCTTAACCTTGAGGTCCTGATGTTTCACCTATACAGTTTTCAGATCGCCGCCCCGGCAATAACCTGGATTATTGCCATGTTATTTGCCGTGTTTTTAACAAAAACCCCTGTTATGTCCAGCAGAGTAGACCATGGAAATACTGGGTCCCAGGTCTGCCCTGACATTGTGAAGGGGCACAGAAGCAACACTGAGTCCAGGACCACAGAACCTTTTAGATCACACTGGCCAAAACCCAGGTTTTTAATGGCGATCTGAAAGGAGTATTACTTCATTTACATTTTGCATATCACTTTCCTCTCTGGAAACACATCAGAGTACAGGATAAATAATCAGAAATTCTGACTAGTAAATAGAATATATTTTGGTTCCTAGTTACCATGACAACCATTAAGTCGATTTATCTATGCTGAGTAAGAAGGTGAAACAGGATGTTTAGAGGTGCTAGCTAGGTATCAGAAAGAGGGGGGCCTAGAATTACACTTATACACATACATCAAGGTAATTTAGACAAGCTTAGACAAATAATATTGTCGCATCCTGTTATCCATACTGATAGCTTGCTCTGCAAAGACAATGAGCTATCTGAAAAAAAAAAGTTTAATCTGATGTATCAAAAAAGCCATTTGACACCATTTACTACAGCAAAGTTATTCAATTTCTACAGGATTATACAAACTGTGGACCGGATCCAGACCCTCACATGCTTTCCGTACATGTGGGGGTCTGTCCATCCGCATGAGCGTTGTCAGTCTCTGGTTAGAAAATTTCCGAATTAGGGACATCATAAAGTTCCTTTTCGGATGTCCCTATTTCGAACACTTCCCACTTTAGAATTTTTTTTTGAATGGGTGCCAATCGGCATACTCACCCATTCTGAGTCGGAAATACCGCCGCTGCCGGTATCCCGCCGCCACCGCTACCGCCGGACCGCAGGGAAAGGTGAGTAATCTCTCCAGGGTGCGGGGAAGGGAGGGTTAGGGTCAGGCTGCAGGGGAGGGAGGGAGGGTTAGGGTCAGGCTGCGGGAGGTGAAGGGTTAGGGTCAGGCTGCTAGGAAGGGAGGGTTAGGGTCAGGCTGCCAGGAAGGGAGGGTTAGGTTTAGGATAATGAAAAGGGGATGGTTAGAGGTAGAGTTAGGGGAA
>WWET01002397.1:102799-115815 GCA_011038615.1 Limnodynastes dumerilii
CAAGGTGGTAACTGTATAAAGTCAATTTGTATTACCTGGAAAGGACCCTCTGTTGGCGGAATATGGGATGGTTCTACAGGAATAGACTTACCAACATTTTTCTTCAGGCATATAAAACATGATTTAACCTTCTTATCTGCCATTCCAGAAAATCCTGGTGCACACCAGTACGATCTTATCAGTCTGCTCATACCCCCCCTTCCTAAGTGGGTCAGACCATGTGCTGCTTCAGTTAAGGCAGGGAGATACGCCCTGGGAGCCACCTGCTTCCCTTGTCCTATACTTCCAAAGCCCTGTGGGCTCCTGATAATAAAAACAAACTAATGGTGGGTGTAGTAAAGCGTTGGACCCTGCACATACAGTGTTGGTAATAGTGAAGGTGGTAATACTGATAATGGGAAAAACCAGGTAAGGAGGGGGAGGGGAGGGGGGGAAAATGAGGGGAATAAGTGGGTGTAAAATGTGATGGATACTCTAATGGAGGGGAACAAACTTCTAAGTGATAACACACTAATAAATGGAAAGTGACTCCAATGAAAATAGTTCCAATGAAAATGGTATTGAGGGCAAGTCTTCTTATACCCCGTTCACACTGAGCCAAAAACCCGGGACTTTGCCGGGGCAAGACCGAAAATCCCGGGTCTAGGCTCAGTGTGAACGGTCACACCCGCGTCGACCCGGGTAGAGAGACCCGGGAATCAGACACGGGATTTAACGAGGGGTAATTCCCGTGTCTGACCCGTGTCGCCCTCAGTGTGAACGGTGCGACCCGTGTTTTTTGTAACACGGGTCGCACAGAAAGAAGCTGATTGGGTCAAAAAAGACCCAATCAGCTTTGTTTCTTTAAAAAAAAAAACACTTAATTTAAAAAAAAAGTTTTAAATAAATAAAAACAATAAATTAATAAAAAAAAACACTTAAAAAATATTAAACAGAACTTACCTGTCCTGCGACGCGGCTGACTGCAAGTCCGGCCGTAATGGAGGTCCTGCGCATGCGCAAGACTTCATTCAGGCATCGCGTGAATGAAGTCCTGCGAGGACCCAGAGGATCATCGCGGGACTTGCAGGAGAGGTGAGTAGCGTAGTATTGTATACCCCATTCTAGTCTATAGTCTATACTATTCTATACCCTATTCTATTGTATAGAATAGGGTATGAAATAGTATAGACTATAGAATAGGATGGGGTATACAATAGTTTAACAGCATAGAACCGAAGAATCCTGGGTCAGTCCCGTTCAGTGTGAACAGGGTTTTCCCTGCTTTTCTGCTGCGTGCCCTGGCAAAAACCCGGGTTAAAAAACCCGGGTTTTTGCCGGGGCTTCAGTGTGAACATGGTATAATAGAAGAAATAAGATCACTTAGGCGCACACTGTGGAAGCTCCCTATGTCCACAATTAAATTATAAAACTATAATCTTTATTGAAAACTATTAAAATCTTATTGGCAAAATATATATTGAATTTAAGAGTATTCACAAAAACCCTTCTGAATATATATTGCTTTGAGATATATAATACCAAATATGCTATATAGAGGTTGAAGTAGGATAGCAAAATATAGTAATTGTAATAAATGGCAAATTACAATATTTTGCTATCCTACCTCCACCTCTATATAGCTAATTTGGTATTATATATCTCAAAGCATTATATATTCATAAGGGTTTTTGTGAATACT
Organism: Limnodynastes dumerilii; assembly: GCA_011038615.1. Classification (NCBI taxonomy): domain Eukaryota; kingdom Metazoa; phylum Chordata; class Amphibia; order Anura; family Limnodynastidae; genus Limnodynastes; species Limnodynastes dumerilii. The sequence goes on from WWET01002397.1 coordinate 104,481, forward strand.
CTTGAAATACAATATGGACTACTAAGCAGATGTTATTTATTTATAATAGGCATTTTTATTATAGATAGGCTTGCATTTATTTTATCATCACAATTTTCCCTCCTTCTATTACTCCAACTATTAAAATTTTGATGCGCACTGCGGAGATGTTATGTTTGCAGCCATAGCGAACGTCTGGATCCAGTCTAAGGGCCATATTTACAAAGCTGCAGGTTTGGAAAAGTGGAGATGTTGCCCATAGCAACCAATCAGATTCTAGCTCTCATTTTCATATGTCATACTAGAGAATGTCAGCTAGAATCTGATTGGTTGCTAGGGGCAACATTTCCACTTTTCCAAATCCGCAGCTTAGTAAATCTGACCTATGACGCTAAGTAAATATTTCTATTTTTTATAAACAAAGCTGATGGTTTTATTTAAAAAAATAAAAATAAAGTATAAAAGTCCCCACAGATTCAAGAGTACTTGCAGTATTTATAATTTATTTGTATTATTAACTTTCTATTTTCAGTAGTACCATAAATAGGATGTGATGCATAAATATAGGATTGCTTAGAAAACACTACATGTACACAGATAACTTGCTAGAAGTTTATAGGCATGAATAATGTGCTCAATGTCCAGACTAACAAATGGGCACTGGAGTCTCACTACTGTCAACTGCATGTCTAGAGGCTATGGCAATCTCATTAGCTTAGTTTTACCTGTATGAGGCTTAATGATTAGGGTGGAGACATCTCTATCTGTTGGTTTCTCAGTGAGATATGATAATGGAAATCAATTGTTCGTGTCTTTGATGTTTACAAAAGAAGCATATAGGACACAAGATTCTGGGTACAGGCACCATGCTAGTAGCCACTGCACCCTAAGAGAAGTTGTCTTATTGACTTATAACACAAGCAGATGCTTATTTCATAGCAACATGATTTAAACATGATTTCATTTTTTCCATTATAGCTCAACAACTCTGCTTAGTTGATGGCTATATCATAATAAATTATTTGTGAAATCATTATTTTAAACTCATCAGAACAAGGGACCGGATTCAGATTTAAGAAGGTTTTCCGTGCGTTCGTAATAGATCCGTACGTTAATATAAAATAAGTACGTTTTGCAGAAGTAATGAATTTCGGAACACTTCCGTATTGTGAAAGCAACCTTATCATTAGCGTGCGTATATGTGACGGAAGTTAAACGTTCGCAAATACAACCGCATGTCTACTGCATTACCACGCCCATTTTTTGCTATTTACATTCCGAATGACACCTACTTATTAATAATCCGTCCGATCTTTTATGTTCCTACGCATTTTTTGACGTACGGAAATTACTTACGCATCATTCCAATTACGCTTCGTATCTCCATGGTCTGTACATGCGCCCTGAATAGAAATCACCCCACTTACGCATTTTGCGTGCGTAAATTACCAGACGTTCTTAATTCTGAATACGGTCCAATATGTGAATCCCTAATTTTAAATATACATTGAATTTTTTGCAAAGCACATAGCAATCAATTCATAATTCCATAATCGCATATATAATGAAGATGATGGACTAGATTCAGAATTAAGAACGTCTGGTAACTTACGCACGCAAAATGCATAAGTGGAGTGATTTCTATTCAGGGCGCATGTGCAGACCATGGAGATACGAAGCGTAATTGGAAAGATGCGTAAGTAATTTCCACACGTCAAAAAATCCACACGAACATAAAAGATCGGACGGATTATTAATTAGTAGGCGTCAATCGGAATGTAAATAGCAAAAAATGCAGAAAACGTGCGGTTATATATGCGAACGTTTAACTTCCGTCACATATACGCACGCTAATGATAAGGTTGCTTTCACAACACGGAAGTGTTCCAAAATGTATTAATTTTGCAAAATGTACTTATTTTGTATGAACGTACAGATCTATTACGAATGCACGGAAAACACTCTTAATTCTGAATACGGTCCGATAATAGTATGTTCTGTAAAACTCCTAATTCTTCCTTACCTGTACAAAAATAAGATATATATCACAACTGATGCATATAATTTCTGCTGAAATTAGATAGGATTATAGCTGTAAAAAAGGATACAAAACTTCAATACCAAAATAACAGACATTTTACTAAAATGTTTGATTCTATTGTATTTATAGAAGACCTGCGGATTTAAGTAAGAACCAATGTCATATAATCCTTACAGCACTAATCAACTGCTATCAGTTCACACCACAGAAGGTCCACAACCTCTAAATGAATCGGCAAAAAGTAAGGGATAATATGGTGTAGGACAAAATATAAAAAACACAATAGCAAACAGTTTTGACAAAATAAAGAAATGTTGCTATTTTTTTATTTTTCTAACACTATATTGTCCTCCACCAGATTAAAAAATATTGCTATTTATAGGTTAAAAACTAAAAATCATTCAGCCTTATTGTCCCTTCTTTGTGTCCCACAAGTCTTTTTGCCCCATTGTATGTGTCCACTCAGTTTTTGTTCCCCCTCCATGTCCATTCTTCAAATCCCCCTTCCAAGTACGCAGTACACTTACCTTTGCTCTCCTCTCTACGGCTCTCTCCCCCGCGGCACGCTCTCTGCAGAATTATGACACTGATGTGATCTTAGGTCACGCTAGCGTCATTTGGTAGAGCCACGGCTGTGCACAGCACTACCAACTCTGTGCAGGGGTTCTAAGTGTCGAACCCCTTGCAATAAGCGGTGGAGCCTGGGAACCAACCGAGGATTTCCCCAGCTCCTTGGCGGGCTAGTGCAACGCCGGCAGTGGTGGATCTCCCCTGGATCTGCCACTGCCCGTGGCACACTTACAAACTTCTTGTGGCACACCGGTTGCCACAAGATAACCACCATTCCTGTACATGCACATTATGATCGCACTGGGTACTTACACTATAGATGATATGACCCAAAGTTGGGACTCTTACAGTTAGGACCACCAAATCAGAGAAGCCTTGTAAGTGTCTGGTGGCTTATCATATATCTGCAGATGTATGTAACAAATTCTCTGACTTTTATTTTAAAGATAGAAAGCTATAGTTTGTTCCTGGGTAATTGCAAGAGTGCTGGAGTGTCTTTATATATATATATATATATATATATATATAATAGATGCTCAAGTATTATAGAGTGTAGCACATTTTCAGTCCCGTCAATTAAGTCCAAAAAGTTTGGACAAAATCAGTTTAATAAATCAGGTTGAAAATTGAAATAACCACTGCTCCCCTCCAAGTAAAACCGATCCAAATTCAATTTTGAATTTAATCTGAAAATAGAAAATGAACAAGGGAGCGCTTCACAGTGCAATATGTTTTTTTATTTCACACTAAAAAGATTAATTTAAAACTAGTATTATGAGTGTCAGCGTACCAGAATTGATGAACCATACAAAGAATACAAAACATATGCGTTTTGTCGATTTGACTTTGTCAAGGGGTGTCTGACAAAGTCAAATCGACGAAACGCATAAGGCCTGAACAAACATCTTGCCTCTTTGACTATCCACTTCTGAAATGATCTACTAGCTGAAAGGACTGTCTGGCTTTATCTCCAGGATGCAGGGAAGCAGCTCGCCAATTTACCTGCTGGAGCGATAATACAACCTGCTTTATTTGAACCTACATTGTACCAATTCTGGTACGCTGACACTCATAACACTGTTTTTAAACAAATCCTTTTATTGTGGAATAATAAAAGTATTGCACCATGAAGCACTATATATATGTATATATATATATATTTATATATATATATATATATATAGATATATATATAGATATAACTTTATATAACCTTAAACTATAAAATATAGTTCCTGAATGTTCCTGAAACCTACATTATCTCTGAGGGCCAGATCCAGAATTAAGAATGATTCACATATTGGGGTAAATCCAGATCTAAGTTCTTTTTACGTTCGTTGGAGTAGCGTATTTATGCTATTGTAAGTACTATGCATTCCCTTTGCTCGTACAAATTTTATTCGATTTACGTTTGCCAAACCCTAACTTAACTTTTCCAAGCATAAGTACGAACGTATGTAATGGATTGACGTACGTAAAGGCCTAACCCGGCCCATACTGTACGATTTAAAAACCTCCTTCTTCCTACAAAGCGTATTTCTGGGTGTCGTATGGAAGACACGCCCTCTCGTTCGTATTTATGCTGATGTTACGTACGATCAGAGTTACGTTGTGTAACATCTGCCACGCGCATGCGCAGTACATCCATATTGACAATTTTACCACAACGGCTAGCGTAAAAATGCTAGCGTACATAGCTCAGGATTGGGTCCATTGTGTGTAAGTCAGCTAACACTTTGTATTGCGCATCCATCTGATACGGAAGTCAATTTCGGACGGCAGGGCGGAGATGCACATGGTGGGTGGGATATGGAATAGTAATCTTAAAGTAAGGGTATAACAAAGCCCTTACATGTGATCCACCATTCTGTACCTGGGCCTTCTGCACACAGAGACTTAAGGTAGGGTTCTGCATGCATTCTCCCCTCCCGCCTATGGAACGCTGGATCTCAAATTGCATATGTTAGGCTCCATTGCAGAGATTAACCTACAAAATGAATTCTAAGTTCAGGATCAGGTCCTAAGCGGCTGAGAGTTCATCACCCTCGTGCACTTTTTTTATCTGGTGTTAAAAAGTTATGTATAGGGTGATCAATCCAGTGCATTTTCAGCTAACATCTATTACGTGTACACGAGCTTGTAAGAATAACAACAGAACTAAAGTCATCTGATACACCAAAACAAGTCTCAGAGGACCCAAAACAAAGAACAATAACAGGCCTTTTAAAGAAATAGCCAATAATTAGCTCAATTGGCAGAAAACTATAGTACCGGCTCTAAATATTCATACTATTATTCTCTTATGAAGAATCTGTGCAGACTAATAGTTTTAACCAGGCTGTAATCAAATGTCATAACTGCCTGACCATATATGGTTTATTGGCTCTGTATTGATAAAAACCCACAATCCTCTGTTCTATGCTCTGCTAAATTTAAGGTCTACATAAAATATATGTTATGAAAGGGCATAAGCCATTTTCCCATCTCATACATGACCTGGTTATCTTAATTGGCTAAATGATGATCAGGACCCAGACATTCACCTCCACTCATGTGCTTATCATATTGGCCATTTCTAAAGGTAAGCATAGTGCAGGTTTTGTTTATGTAGAGTAATGGTATAATTTCTACTAAACACTTTTGAGATAGCCAAGATAGACTGATAGGTAACAGCTTGAGGCTCTGTGTAGACAGAGCAGAGTCAGTGGTCACAGCCACAGGCAAGACATAATGGGCACGTTTTCAAGTGCTTTGTCTTATCACATTAATCAGTAGACGACTACAAGATACAGACAAAGAGTCACTACAGCAGACAAGTTGCTTGTTTTTAATGCAACACAAGCAATTGTTATGTACCTGACATTTACTTTCAAATGAATGCCCCAATCCCACAGTCTGTGAAGTAACTACTTTTACTTAACATGGGATTTTCAGTCTCCTGATGGTAACACTTTCTTCAAACACTTTGTCTCCACTTACATACCCTTCAAACCTCTCTGTTTTACTAACAGAGCTTAATATTGTGACTGAAATAAAATGAGGAAGATGAAGAAGCCACATACCTCACATGAACTATAGAAAAATCCAAATTCATTTTCTATTTCTGCTACCCAAAACAACTAGACATCAATTTGTTGTGTTAAGTAGTGTTATAGAATAATTCAACATGTTGTTTTAGAAATTATCCTTCATAATGAGACTCAAATAGAAAGTTAAATATTTAAAACTGTTGTTGTATAGTGTTGTTATGTAACAAATCAAGGTTCGGGACTATTATATTAATATTCCCATTAGCATAATATTTCTAGAAAAAACTCATCTTTCAAGGATCATGTCTATTTCTCCTGAAGCATTTTTCAGCAGCATTCAGCAGCAGAATGTTCTCTTCTAATGTACAGAAAACACAATTTAAAGTACCTCAAAACAGTGTTTTTTGTTATTTCATTGATAAATACTTAAATATACTTATTGAACTAAGAATAGAACAAGGTCAGTCTAACATCCCCTAAGTATAGACAGGTGTTCCTAATACCCCGTTCACATCGCCCTAAAAAGCCGAGTTATTGGCGAAAGCTGGAACAACTCGGGTCGAGGAGCAGTGTGAAAGGGTCCAGGTGCCTCTACCAAGGTCTAATGACCCGGGACAAAAGAAGGGTTATTCCCGAGTCCAACCCGGGTAGGGGTACAGTGTGAAAGGTCTTTGTTTACTATTGCCCTGGCATCAAGTGTAGTAAACAAATTACAAAGTGTGATGACTCACACTACTGACAGGGCAGACCTGGGTCCCGAAATTACCTGGGTCTGCCCTGCAATGTGAAACAGGGTCTGTGACTCTGGGATCATCTGGTGAGATGGCAATATCCGGGGTTCACAGATCCAGGATATTGCTAGGGTAGCGATGTGAAAAGGGTATTAGAATAATTAATAGATTAGTGATTGAATGTATGCCAAAACTATGACTATACATCCATAGCAAGGTGTTCTCTTTGTTTTTCTATTATTTGCTAAATTCATGTACAGCTATCAAAACAGTGTTATACAGTATTTCTATGCAGCCATTATGGGATTAAGCAAGCTGTTGGTGTGGAAACTAAAGGGATAGGTTAAATATTTAGCATGGTACACTGCCAAAACTCAGCTTTAATTTAACATTTTCCTCTATCAAACAGGCAGACACTAGGTAATGTATTGCCCCCAAACAATCACCAGCAACAATGAACCTGTTATTTTAAAAAACAGATCCCGACACTTTTCTGTTCTGGTGCATTTGCAAGTCAGTCTTTAAGCCTATTATCAAACACCTACTAAGCCAAATGTGGTCTTTCATGTGCATATTGTTAATTTGGGCACATATATTGTCAGTCAGTATTTTTTTAAATCAATATTTTAGGACTGGATCCAGACCCCCGCACTTTTTCCGTACGTCCACACGAGAGGGGGACGCGTGGGGTGTTTAAATCCGCATAAGAGAGGGGAGTGAATTTGCCCTTTCACTCACCTCTCTCGTTTGTAACAAGTGTAACTTACGCTGCCATAACGCAGCCTTAAGACACACTTACAGACCACCGGTCTGTCTGACCTCTGATCCGCTCGTGTGTGGGTTGTAACACCCACACTGTACAATTTACATGCTTCCCCCTGCCCACCTTAGCTGTTTGATGGTTGTTATGTTAGATCTGGAGGGCGCATGCATATCTGCAATCCCTAACAATTAGATTGCCAATATCAGTATACATTCATATATAAATTATCCTTGTTAGTTATTGTTATTATGTTTATTATGCTTATCCTTGTTATTATGGAGTCAAACATCATGTAATAAGAGCAGTATTATTCATTTTGATGATTGGGTACGGGCTTGGTAGGTGAAGAGTTTTTACTTTGTAGAGGAAGAGACAGATGTAGAGCAAAAGAGGAGATTGCAATGAACCAGTCGTCAGATAAAAAAATGACATAGTCAGAAATTCTGATATTTTGAAATGAGCCCAAATTTAAGAGGGCTACAATGTGGGCTTTAAAGAAACAGGAGCGATAAGGAGCTATGGATAATGCTGTCATCAGACATTGTTGCAATATGTAATTTCAGATATGGCATATTTTTACTTCACAAAGCTCTGGACCTCCAGGAAGAAATGACTGAAAGACAAATGTTAACAAAAGGGAATGATAATGTTGTAGAGGTTGCAAGAAAAAACTGTATATCTGATGATATTTATATAGCCAATAACCAATATAGTTCACCAAGAGTAGAAATAAAAAGGGGGCAGGACATGTGTAAGAGTCAGTGGAAAGACAGGCAGTTAGGAAAAAGTGAGAGTCAAACAGCTTTAAGTTTTTGCATAGAGAAAGTAGCCCTGGGAGAGGGAGGAGGTGAAAGTGGAAAAGCTCATTTTGCAGAGAAAGGAAAAGATGGTTAGAGAGGGTAAATGAGGAGTTGGATAATTCAGCTATATGACATTGACAAATAAAGAACACAGTGGCTGTCATACTGAGCTGACAGGTGAGAGACATTAGTGCCATTGAGGCCAGTGGGAATACAAGAGTCACTCAAGATGAGAAAAGGAAGTTTTAAAGTAAGAAAGTGTTTGAGCCAGGCAGAAAAATGTGCAAGTAATTTATAAGCTAAGCCAGGAGAACATAGATAGCCACCACCTGAAGCTGAGCTGGGTGGAATAGGTGAAGGAGAGTCACAAAGGCTTGCAGAGTGTCAGTTTTCTTCACTGAGCTGTGTTTAATTACAAGAATGTTTTAAATTAAATATTAATGGAAATAACAATTGTCATATGCAGGGGCGTAACTAGAAATCTCTGGACCCACAGCAGACTTGAAGAGGCCCCCAGGTCCACTATGTTATTTATATATATATGGTAATGTGGATCTATTCAAGTCCTCAAGGCTCTTTAAACGTCCATATATGTAGAAGGAAGAGTTGCCTCACAAAGGAAAGACCGCATGGTAGAAGAAGGACTGTAAAGTTGCAAAGTCCCATCCGACCCAACAGCCATTTCGGTATCAGCACACCATCATCAGGGGTCCAAAGTGTACATCTGCTGCTGCACCATAGCCGTCTAAACTAACACTGCCTTAAATAATAAACAGATAATTAACCCCAGCTGTCAGCTGCTCACCACTCTCCACACTGACGCGCTGCTCACATGTCCCGCCCGCCAGAGGACGCACATCTGATGCCGTCATCACAGGCGCCCATCGCATATACAGAGTCCCATAACTTGACACTAATAGAAGCTGTTGAAAAAACACTAGCAATCATATATATAACGTTGTAAAAAGGCACAATATCTCAACTATATAAAAAAGTTAAAGAATATAGATATATGTGTGAGCGATCAATAGGCTAAAGGAAACAGGATAAGTTCCACTCTTCATTTAATCCATGGGGTGTTAGACTCTCAAATAAGTGGATGAATCTAGCCTCTTTCCTTAATAAAAGTTTACCCCTATCACCTACTCTCCTTAGGGGGGGTATTTGAACCAGGGGCATACATCTAAGATCTTTTAGAGAGTGTTTGCAATCGACAAAATGTCTCGCAACCAGGGGTGTTTTGATATCTACATAGGTATAAGCTTTTTTAATTGAAGACCTATGTAGAGCCAACCTCTCTTTTAACATTCTGATGGTCTTACCTACATAGATCTTCTGACATGGACATTGAATTAAATATACAACATACTTGCTTTCACAAGTCAATCTGTCTAATTTTAAACACCAAGGGCCGGATCCAGAACTACGTCCGTCTTCCATAGACAGACGTAATTCACTGAACAATAGCTACTGCGCATGCGTAGTAGCTATTGTACGTAATCTGCCTATCGTTTCAATGCGTAGATTGCGTATATGCGGTCTTTTAGACAAATCTTCTCTGTCCATGCCAAGACATCTACTGATGGCTGTTCTCACTTCTTTACACTTATAGTCCCTAGAGATAAACCTGTCCCCCATCTCTTTCAAGGTTAAAGGTAATTGAGTACGATCTGATGTAATACGGGCCACTCGTAATATTTGTGATAGAGGGAGCCCCGATTTTAGGTGCTGAGGATGAAAGCTCTCTGCTTATAATAATGTATTTATATCAGTTACCTTGCGATAGAGACTTCTAGAAAAACCAAAAGGAGACTACAATCTGGACGTCCAAAAAATAAATTTTAGTTTTATCAAACTCCATGGTAAATTTGATAAGCGAGTCCAGGTTGTTCAAGCTCTCAAAGAACTCCTGCAACAACAATTCAGACCCTGTCCACAACATAAAAAGGTTGTCAATAAACCTTACATAAAAGGCTATTGACACAGTAAACTTGAGGTGACCCAGGATGTGACGATTCTCAAAGCAGTGCATGAAAATATTAGCATAAGATGGGGCCATATTTGACCCCATCGCAGTTCCCTGTACTTGAGCATAAAAAGTGTGTTGGAACAAAAAATTATTTCTGGTCAAAATAAACCTAATGAAAAACAAAAGAAAATCAACCGGTGGGCCATCAGAGACACCTTCCTGCAAAACTGATTGCACTGCTGCAATGCCATCTTCATGTGGAATACTTGTATATAAGTTGGTCACATCCATTGTGACCAACAGGCATTGGCCAGCTAAAGATTGTACATCACTAAGTTGTTGCAAAAAATGGGAGGTGTCTCTGATGTAACTTGAAGTTTTCTGTTCTACATCCTGTAAATAAAAATCTACAAACTGTGATAATGGTTGACTTAAGGACCCCCTGGAAGAGATAACGGGTCTACCAGGGGGTTTGACCAGACTTTTGTGAATTTTAGGTAATATGTATATTATTGGTGTTACCGGACAATCCTGCTTTAAGAATCTCGATGTTTCCGTCAAAATCACACCCTGGGTCTCCGCAATATCCAAGAATTAACCAATCTCCTTTTTGAATCTAGTTGTGGGGTCAAAAGAAAGAGAGTTATAACATTTAATGTCATGTAATTGGCGTAGTACTTCCTTAACATAAGCCCCTTTATCTAATACTACCACTGCCCCTCCCTTGTCAGCTGACCGGATAATTATTTGGTCATTATTTCTCAGACTTGTAATGGCACTTTTTGTGCGTGGAGAGCGGTGAGTGATTAATTATCTTTTTATTATTTAGGCAGTGTTAGTTTAGACGGCTATGGTGCAGCAGCAGATGTACACTTTGGACCCCTGATGACGGTGTGCTGATACCGAAACGGCTGTTGGGTCGGATGGGACTTTCCAACTTTACAGTCCTTCTACCATGTGGCCTTTCCTTTGTGAGGCAACCCTTCCTTTTACATATATGGACGTTTAAAGAGCCTTGAGGACTTGAATAGATCCCATTACCAAACTGGTACTTATTCGTGCTGCTTTTTGTTCACTTTATATATAATTTTTTTTGCACGTTGATCACTTTATCCTGGTGAATTGTTCTTACCAAATTTGAAAATCTTTTCAATATAAACACTTTTTTGCATATTGACTTGCTGTTTGGTGTGCTGCTTTAGTGTTATATGCACTTTTGATGATATCTACTTCTTTAAAGCAAGCACCCTATGTTTATACACTTTTGGCGTGTGCTCCCTATTCCCCATTCAATGAGGAATATTAATATAAACACTGCATATTGACTTGCTGTTTGGTGTGCTGCTTTAGTGTTATATGCACTTTTGATGATATCTACTTCTTTAAAGCAAGCACCCTATGTTTATACACTTTTGGCGTGTGCTCCCTATTCCCCATTCAATGAGATGAGGAA
>WWET01002397.1:123456-143801 GCA_011038615.1 Limnodynastes dumerilii
ATGGTAGGGTCACTGCAGGGAAGAAATGGAGGGAAGGAAAAGGGGTGAGCTAATTTGCCTGAGGATTCATTGACCAGACGGGTTAGGTAAAATGGGGTAGATCCAGAACTCTGCTTGCAATACGTTTACTCGCGTAGCGTATTTCCGCGTGCATACCTTCTATACACTCCCCTTGGCCCCTTTGAATGTACGTATTTTGTCCGAGATCCGCTTTCCAAACCCTACCTTAACTTTTGCCCACGTAACCAATGTCATCCGCTCACGTACGTATGAGCAACACGTATTTACGCAGCTAAGCACGCCCATACTGTACACTTTAAATACAAACCCCCGCCTATATAGCGTATTTCAGACGTATTTTTGACTCACGTAAAATTGGCACGCCCACACGTAAGTATTTACGTGACACATACGTGAATGGCCCATACGTTCAAATTTACGCTCACAAGCGTTGTTCTGGATCTGGCCCAATAAGTGGTAACTGGAAGACCAGTGTGGATGGCTAGCCAAGGTGCCAGACTAGGAGAAAGAGGTCATCCCTGTCACAGAAGTGATTTTTTTCCAAGGTCCTAACTGGGAGGTAGTGTCCTAGACTTCCCAGGGGAGGAGGAGCAGCCTGCCCAACCTATGGTGGAGAAGAACTCGCATATGATCTGGCCTACAGAAAGGGGTTGAGCATGTAACTGACAATCCTGCATATGCACACGCACCTTACTCGCCACTAGTGGGACTGACAAACACAACCCTTACTCACCGAGTATATCAGAAATCTCCTTCTATGACAGAGCAGAATATCCATAGCTGGAAGCAAGCACAATTGATGTCATAGTCACCACAAGGATGTTACAGATTGACACCCTGCCTTGGCTTGTGCAACTTGCCGCAGCACCTACTGCTTAACAATAATAAGGAAATGTTTAACAACAACAACCTTGTTGTAAACCTCGGCTTAAGGACCAAAGCTGACAAAATTACTAGAGGAAATAGCAGTAATAACAACAATATAATAACTGCAACCACAACTCTCGTTACATTAACGTTGCTATAACAAAAGCGCGCTTAGCTGAGTGTTTGTCAACATCCAGAAAGGGCAAGCACAGGAGGAATGACCATGGGCCCTTGGGAACTGGTATGGGGGTGAGGTTAAAAGATTATGAACCTTGTCTCAGTATTGGGAAATCTTTGGGCAGGTCCACCAGATATGGAGAAAGGTGCTGGGTTGGCCACAGTCCCTCCAACACGAGGGGAAGATGGAGGAAAGCCTAGCAGGGATGAGGTACCATCGATAGTAGATTTTATATGCATTTTTTTTTATCTTGGTAGAGATGGAGGACTAAGATGGAGAGTAACCTCTCTTAATTTCAAACTCCTTCTTAAGTCTGCATCCAGCCCTATATAGTGAATATATAGTGAGTGTTTTGGGTGTATAATAATCTATCAACTGAGTAATTGCTATGTAAGTAGCAATATACCAGAAAGTTTAATGTACATTCAAAGCATGTGTGGAACCATGACTGAAAGCATATGCAGTATGCATCAGAAGGTATTTTACAATTCCAGCAGCCAGAAGTTACAGCAGCAGACATAAGTACATATGACAATGCACTCATATATTGACAAAACCTGAATAAAAATACTTTAAAGTGTGTAACACTTTGGGTGTTTAATATGTAAAATCTGTCAGGGAAGATGTTGTGATTGCCACTCTTCCTGGCTGGAACACAATAAACATTATTAGCAGTTATTAATAACAGTAATTAACTAGAGTGGAGTGATTTACTTGCACTTAATGGCGCAGATCCAGACCCACGCACGGCTTAAGTACATGTACGGATCTCTATGTACGATTGCGTAGCGGGGGTGTATGCCCCCTGCACTCCCCACTCAAGGTAGTAAATCTGGACACTTACATGTTCAGATTCCTACCTTAAATTTTACAATTAGCTTCTCCAACTAATATCGTATGGCTATCGTAAAATATAAGCCGGCTTCCTTTCTTGTACTGGCCGGCATACCATAGTTACGCACACCTGTCGGTACACACGCACATCATAGCTGACAGGGGCGGCGTGCGTAATTCCACCGTTGGCCATAGCTTTGAATCTGGGCCAATGTTTTAAAGCTGTTGGCTTTCATCTGGGTTAACATATGAGGGTTAAGATCTCCATCTCTAATGTCAGATATTTGTACTAAACAAGATGCACAATGTTATCTTTTGCTATATAACACCCAGAAACACAGAGCAGATTTATTGTATTTGTTTTTTTTAATCTTAGCAGCTTGATCAATATTTTGTTTAAAATAAGCAACATAAGCAGCTGTTCCAGAAACTATAATAACTAATTATGCTTCATAGACAGAAAGAAGTCAGATGTTACTAAAATCAGCATGCCTCATTATCCTGACAAGAAATCAGTGTAGAGATTGTTTTGATATACTACATTATCAATTTAAAGCAAATGATTTAAGTATGGACAATTTAAAGAATTACTGCGGAATAAGCAGAATAAGAAAAGGATATTCATTTAATAAAAAGTTAAAGTAAATAAAAACATCTTAATTCCTTAAAAGATAAATTTATAATGGTGAAGCTTGATGTGACTTTGTGAGTGGTTTTTTTTTTGAGGGAATAATTGCATAAAATACCATGGTTACTAACTTTTCTAAAAAGTAAGTGAAATTTTGATGAAATGATGAATTGAAGACATTCGACCTGATTCATAATTACTTATTGAAGGGGACTTCCCAAGTCTTTCACATGTAATATCGGTGCATGCGCGCGCCAGATGTTACATGTTGGAAGGACTTCCGTATGAAAGAACTTCTGTGAATGGGCCGGCATTTAAATCACATATGGCTAAACCCCACCGTACATGCTGGGACAGCCATGCTAATTAAGTGGCGGGGGTGGGGAGAGGCAGTTTTGCATGGATCACCAAGTTAAGGTAGGGTTTGGGTATCTAAGTGTCCAGAACTCCGTAAGGAGTGCACTCCTCCGCGCTTGACTACAGATCTCAGTGAGTGCGTAAGTCGCACGGAGATCTGAATCAGGCCCAATGATTAAACACTTTGTAAATGGTGTAGGGCTAGTGTACTTACTATATTGTTCCCAGAAACTTAGACATAAAACAATGTACTTCGGATGCAACTGTGCTTGCTGTCATACGTTTATGATGGATGAGGTCATCTATGACATAGTAATCTGTTAGAAACAGGGGTGTGGATATGACAAGGTAAACTCAGCAGCTGATGCTGGAAGTATAGAAAAAGTCTAAAAAGTCATGCTTAAATGCTTGAATTATCAGTTCTGTTCAAACAGTTCTTTAATGACCGGAAGGTTATTTGATTTCTATAGTAAAATCCAATAAAATCCAGACTAATACAAACAGCCATATTTGTGTAATGAATGGAAAATGCCACCATTTAAGCTGACGTAACATTAAAAGCAAAAAGTTTATCATTTAAATTAAAGATTTATTAAGTGTGCGTACGTGCGTGCGCCCTTACATTCACACATTGGGCTGGATCCAGACTTAAGTAAGTGCTTCAAATTATTTACTCCTGGGCTAAACCATGTTGATTGCAGGGGAGTCATATTTCATCTGTTGCAAACAGTATTAGAGTTGAGAGGTAATGTTTCCTATCCCAAGTCTAAATAACAGTGTAATAGTAAAGCTGGTCAGTATCTGTGTGCAGTAAGTAATTCACAGATATATCCCTGCATGCAAAGAATACAATTAACTTGACTCCCCCTGCAATCAACATGGTTTAGCCCAGGAGTAACTAATTTCAAGCACTTAAGTGTGGATCCAGTCCATTAATATTAGTGCATATCATGGGAGTCAAATCTGTTGCACACTGTATTAGAGTTAAAAGGTGGCGTTCCCCAGCCCAAGTCTAAATAGCAGTGTAATAGTAATAGTAAAGCTGGTCACTATCTGTGTGCAGTAAGCAAAAGCAAGGATATATCCCTGCATGCAAAGAATACAATTTAGTTGACTCCCCCTGAAATCAACATGGTTTTGCCCAGGAGTAACTTTCCTCTCTTATTTTCAATCTCTGAATCAGGTCCTATATGTATATATTAACTTGGCCTGTAGACTGTAATTACTATATTTGCCACTGTGCATGAGCTTTTGTATATGAGAATGCGGTACTTCCTCATCTTTGCGGCCCCCTGCTAGAGGCCGCTGGTTACGCTACTTACGTATTTTCAGCAGAGGAGGGCGTGCCCAGGTGATGTGTCCTCGGCGGCGGCACAGTGATTATAGAGAGACGGTCCATGTAATGTACACACAGGAGGGTATATAGAGGGAGAAGGAGGATGAGGAGGAGGGTGTCCCCCGTGTCTCAGCAACATACACACAGGAGGGGTATATAGAGGGAGGAGGAGGCCGGCTCCCACCGCACAGAACATCACACCCGGCCTGGAGGAGAGTGTCCCCGGTACAGCAACATGTTCTGTCACGGACATTGCATTAGTCACCCACCCACCAACCCACTGGAAGTGCCCGCCTGGAGGAGGCATGGGAGAGAGAGAGAGAGAATTCCCCTGGCAATGATGACCCGGGGGACAGCAACAACATGTCCGGTCTCCAAACTAAATCTAAATCAGTCTTCTTGCAGCCTCTACAGTGCTGCCCCAGGGGGGTTGGGGGGGGGGAAACACCCCAATAATAGTCCACTTACTTCTCCACCTCTGGACCAGACAGACAGGAGCTCACTCTCTACTTAAAAAAAAAAAGTTACGTACCTTACGTAGCGGATACGTAAGTTACGTAGCAGGGGGCCGCAAAGATGAGGAAGTACCAAGAATGCTAGCTATGCTAAAATTATGCCTTTTTTACTATGTGTCCAAAGTACAGTACAATGTACGAAAAGGCTTCTGTTTTTCTAAAATGTTCTTTATTGACACTCTATGAACAATACACATTTTATCCTGGTTATATGCCATTGTCTCAAGGACGTTTTAAATCAAGGACGTATTCATAATCCTACCCAAAATAAATAGAATAATTTTGGAAAGTTTTTAATACAAATAATTGTAAGCTGAAATATCACTTGATTTGTTTCCTTTGATAAATTCAGTGCTATTATTATGCATGTAGATGATTTTTTTTTTTATATGCAAAACAGTATTACCCAGCAGAGAGGTAAGTCAGCTGCTACTTGATGAACTTGACAATGAAGTGTTAATGCATGGGGGTTTATCTGGTACAGATAATTACCCTGGTCTTGTCTCCTCCTAATGAGGCCAGGGAGACAGACATCTCTCTGTCTGCTGTTAGGACAGGTGTCTGTAGAGCTCCAGCTAAAAGGACATCTTTTTTTCATACAGAACTTGTCTTTTTAAATCATTTTCAACTGATTACTTTGAACACAGCAAGCAGTATGTAATGTGCTTTTAATAAATATAGTGCCATGTGTGTAACAGCATAGCCAGCAAGAACAGCTTGTTTGTGCCAGACTGGTACAGTAATACAATGTCTGGTGATATGAAGTATTTCTTGGCAGAGACATGTTATATTTTACACTCTGCATATTCTTAACATAGCCTGGATTCATAAAGCACATGTTATTATATCTAATGCTGTGCCCCCGGCAGTCTTCTGCCCAATGTAGGATGCTACAATCAAATAAGTTGGCATATCTTTCAAATATATAGCTCATATATAATGACAGCAGTCAGGAATATTGCAATTGGAATATAGAGTATAAATAATAGTCTATTTATTTTACTCTAAAGAAATGTTACAATATTTGGTGATGTATAAATGTATTGATGTATTGGGATATAATAAACACTGTTTCAGCTAATCTTCAGTTTAAAGTAATAACAAATAAAGTTAACAAATATAGAAAAATCTGTTATTTTGATAACAATGGGGATTCTTTTGAAGTATAAATACAAGTGGCATAAATCCCACTACAACGTTGTGATTTACATTTACAGCTTAACTGTTTTGGGAGACTTATTTATAATGTGCAGACACACTAAGTGGGTGTGAGACAGGTCTAGTGTACTTTAAATTTTTTGTATGCTTAATGTATATAAACCAAAATCTGTAGTTTTGCTTCTTGCTATGTAATATTGTTTGTCCAGGTCTCTATATGCACACTCACAGCTCACTTACACCTATTTTTTTGTGTGTGTACCACAAACAGACAGACATAAAGGACCTGATTCCCGCTTAAGAAGCTATGGCTTCTTAAGCACGTAATCTTCTGAACGCAATCTACGTACCAGTTACATATGTAGATTGCCTCTGTGTGATCTTTAAAGACCGCGCGGAGTAGTTTAGTTAGAAAAAGCCGCCCTAATGCCGCCTCGGGGAGTGTTTAGTTAGAAGTGGGAGGGGGGAGGCATTGTCCGTGCGTAGTTTCTTTCTTAAGAAGGAAACTACGCACAGTAAGAAAAGGTAGTTCTGTGGCACTCTTAAGTGCCATAAGGTATCTAAAAACAAGGGTGCAGGTTATGGGTGAGTTAGTACTTCCAAAGTAACTCATTTTCCTGTGTTCGCTTCCATGTACTCTGCGCTAATGGAACGGGCTGTTCCACCATGTTAAAATGAGACATTTATAGTTTAGTGCCGCAGGTTCTTTGGTGGATTTATGTCTATCTAAAATGAGAAAACTGCAGGTGTGTATCACAGAAAACAAAATAAGTTATAGTGACCAGTGAAAGTTTACAAATACAGATAACACTATATATTTCTTTTTTATCTCTATGTAGTGCTACTTTCATGGGATACGTCATTTCAATATCTGCTGCCTACAAGATCAGAGAATGAGACAGATAATTAGAACAGTCTGTTATGCATATAAGGCTCCAGACTCAAATTTGTCCTAATGCCAGGGAAAATAAAAGACTTGATAACACCTGGTAACATAAGGGACGTTTTCCTGATAGACTGTAAATATGTGCAGATAGATATAGAGCAATTAGTAATAGCAATGTTGTATGATAAGCCCATCCTTAGGATATAGCCCAGCATAGGGAGTCTGCAAAGAGACTAACCTAACCCAGGAGACAGCCAGTCTGCCCAGGCCCTTTCACCTTGCTACTTAGCATGTACATAACAAAACCCCAATTTGTCAACATTTTAATATCCCAGTCTACACGATGTAGTGGAGACCTAGCACTTTCAAGGTAATGAAACGTATTATGCAAACGTGAATTTCAAGGAAAGTCTGCCATGCCGGTGTGTCTCCACCCATTTCGTTATCACAACAATCACCTAAGTGAGCATGGGTCCTACTGTCTTGTGTTTTGATAAGCCGTGAATAATAAATGGGCTGGATGGGCTAGGGGCCTCCTTAGGTGTATATATAAAGTGCCGAGGCCACAGGGGTGTCAGTACCTGAGCACTGAAGCAGAGAGTACTGACATGTCAGCGACTATGGCCTCCTCTCATATTACTCTCCTGCTTTCTATCATCCTTGTTGGGTTAAGCAGCGCGTTTGATATTGGATTATCCACAAAATGTGTCTCCATACCTAAAGAACTGGGCATCTGTCGTAACATTGGCTACGGAGAGATGAGACTCCCCAACCTGATGGGCCAGACAACTATGGCAGAGGCTGTTTCCAAGTCAGAAGAGTGGCATAAACTGCTCCAGACCGGCTGTCACCCTTATGCCCGCACCTTCCTGTGCTCCCTGTTTGCACCAGTCTGCATGGATACGTAAGTTCAAAGCCAACTACTAACTTCTATTTCGTGTTACACAAAGTAGCATTCAAAGTAATTTACGTTATACAGGGTATACAAGTTATATTAGCCTAGACACATTCAGCTTATGACCGCTGGGAGGCTCTTTTTTTTTTTTTTTTTTTTTTACACCTACTACTTTAAGTGGTAGCCATAAACCGCTTAGTATTATTTACCCTACTATCTATCCTGTTTACTGTACGAATGACTACTAGACAGACCCCAGCCAATTCTGCTGCTTACAATTAATGTACATAAACACACTAAAACAACTGAGCTGATCCAGAGATGCACTTTTTAAGGGCAAAACAAGTGTAGGTGAAGACTGAAGCAACAGTTTGCAAGCAAGAAAAGAAACTTTTGCACATAGAATTTACATACATATGAGTAATCTGAATTAAATTTGAGCTAGTAAACCACCTCTGAAATCTTAATTCTGTTTTCACTGTCTAAATTTGCCTTGCCTCACCATTCCATGTTTTGCCCTTACTCACACACTCTGCTATTTTTAATCCTAGAAAATAAAGCTAAATATTGATGAGTTAGGGTCACCATGGTGACTAATGTATAAGTGGCCCTGTCATACATTAGGCAAGTGGGACCATATACCATGCTACACCAGCAATTATTTCTGCTTTGTAGAAGTAACTAAGTTGTTTTATTTACTAAAGTTCATTTAGCAAACATGTCACAAAGAATATTTTTTATGTCACATAGTAACATGACAACTTTTGTATTGTTTGTTGCTTAATTATGTAAAGAACAGAACTGTGTTTACTGCACCTATCTGGGATATAAGAGTGACATTGGTCTTTCTGTTACAGGTTCATCCAGCCTTGTCGTAGTATGTGTGAGGCTGTAAGAGACAGCTGTGCTCCAGTGATGGCTTGTCATGGTCATTCCTGGCCTGAGAACTTAAACTGTGACCGCTTTCCAGCTGGTGATGACATGTGCCTAGACACCCTCAGTAATGAGTACCAGCACACATACAAAGGTAACAATGCTTCTTCATGCAATTTGTGTAAGCTTCACTATTTGTCTATTCATGTCATATGTGGGTATTCTATGAGACCCAATCAGAATCATATTAAAGATGTGACTCCAAAAATTCCCTAAGCATGGGAAATAGGATTGTCCGCATTACACCAATATGTTCAATAACTTTAACTAAATGTTTATAGAGAGAGAAAGACACACACAACTCGATGCACATTTTTATATTTCTATCATATAATGAACATTAATTATGTTCATGTCCAGAATTGCTTGATTGACTAACTATAACTAATTTCTCTTTTTTTTTTCATTGCAGAAATGCCAAAGCCAACATGCCAAGGATGTCCACTGATCGATGTGTCCTATTCATACAAGAATGCCCTGGATGCGTTCTGTGACAATGGCTTTGGTAAGTGCATTTCAAACTATTCTAACAAACAAAATTGTGTCCTATATACAGTGTACGGGGCTGATTCAGAGTCAGGAGTAAAAGCAAAACAGGTGCAAGTGTACAGCTCAGCTAAATAATTTTGCTAAGTAAGGGGAGCTAATTATTTTGAAATCTTTTGCATGCAGGAAAAATACATTACTTTTGCACATAGAAGTCAAATACTGAATAACTTTATGTTTAATCCATGAAATAGAGTAGAACTAAGAAAATTCACCTCTCAATTCTAATTCTGGTATCACAATCAAGATTGCCTCCCCTTACAGTTTAACATGATATTGCTCAGGCCCTATATGTTTAAGAGCTGTAGTAACCAATTTCTGTTCAGTCTTATGAAAATATTACTAAGTTAAATGTAATAATTATAACATCTTTTACAGTCTGTTGATTTTAAACAGTGCTTGAACGCCTGTTACATGTTAGAAACCCTTCTTTGCAATTGTTTATGTCAATTTACTTCCTTATCCATAATTAAACACACATCCACAATGCAACAGACAGTAGATATCTCTAGAACACATGAATAACATTTTCCATATTGTGCAATTACATCCATTTTTTTAAATGTAGACTTCAGTAGGTGTTGTAAACCAGTAGGATGCTGTGATGACACTAATTAGCTGATAGAGCTTATCTCTTTGCATACTCTAAGAAAGTACATAATTAACAGCCCGATTGCTATGTTTATAACATGGAAATAAAGGTTATAGAAACTTCATATTTATGGTTTATTAGCATAAAAAAATGCAATTTACCTAAGATACATGATGAAAGGTACTTACACTTCTGTGTACTAATCAAGTTTTCTTCTGTTTTTTATTTTTTTTTATAGCTGTGAAAGTAACACTGGCAAAAACCAAGTTCACTTCAGGGTCTCAGGAATATGTGACTGAGGGCCCTGTAGAATTTATTCAGCGGGGGCTTCTGCTTCCATATGACACACACAACATGATTGAACAGTGGCTACGGATCAATGAAAACTGTGCCCACATGATGATTCGTCACTCAAGGCCTGTTGTTTATGTCATTGTCGGGGACATCCAACATGGAAAAGTTGTGATCAACAGGGTATTCCAGTGGCAAAAAAGAGACACTCAAATGATATTGGCCATCAGGAAGTGGAGACACCATAAATGTTAATTCCACAACCATACAATAATTTGTAAATATTAAAAGCACTCAAAAACAAATGTAAATAGCTATATATACATGTATATACTTTTATATTTTATAAAGACTTATTTAGCTGTTGAAGCATACCCTGTCATGCAGTATTTGAATATATGACATTGTAAAAAATGATTTTAAATGTTTATATATATTATGAAAATATATTATGATAAAAACTAAATATTTCCAAGCAGTTTGCATTGTAATTTTATAACTGAATTCACCAATAGATGACACATTTCATTATGAGAAGTACATGAAGATGGTTTTTGGCCATCTTGTCAATGTTGTAACTTGGTTGCAAATTAGTTGATTCAGTATAAGATAATGTATTGATAACAGATATATTACTAAGAAATATATTAAAACAACTACATGTAGAATTTGTAGGCAACAGAAGCATCATTCAAATTAAATACATTATTATTTTAAAACTGAACGAAAGGTCCCAACACTAGCAGATTTCATTTTCACACAGGGATTTGGACTTTAGCTGGGATTTATTTTATCATTAACTACTACATCTAATTCTTACTAACATTTCTAAATATATATTGTATTAGCAAGAAAGTATACAAATATTTCCTGTTAGCTAGCATTTTGGTTTTGTACTGACAGAATTATAACTGGTAAAAATCAAGTTTAGTTAAGTTTAAAAGTCAATTTAGTTAAGAGTGTGATCAGAACACTATATATCATCTCTCTCTCTCTCTCTCTCTCTCTCTCTCTCTCTCTCTCTTTCTCTCTCTATATATATATATAGGCAAGCGGTATCATAAATACAATGCCAGCTATTTTATTGTACAGCACAAAAAGTTGAAAAAATAGAACAAACACATTGAAAAAAGCATCAAGCACCAACAACATAGATACACATACGAGCAATATGGTCTAGAAAGTAATTTACACATACCCCGAGGATGGCAGAGCCGAAAGAGCTGTCGGTTGGTGAGCACTCTTGAGCTGCACACGTGATTTGAGCCTTTTTTGAATTTCCGGTAAACTCATTTATCTACCCAATTGCTGCTTGTGGACTTATTCGATTATGTGGATGCACTTTAGTATGTGTACAGATGATTTACTGTTTCTGTTGATGTGCATTTCATGGACTTTATACCTCCACTTGCTAAACTATTGATATGGATTATACTGGACTTATGTGGACATACTTGATTGTTTTTAAAAGCTCATTACATTGCATACCTTCTATGGAAAGTTTTTTCAATGTGTTTGTTCTATTTTTTCTACTTTTGTGCAATAATAAAATTGTATTACTTTTTGATATGAAAAAGAGTGCTGGTATTGTATATATTATACTATTTGCCTATTAAACATTTTGCCGCACACTTGAACTGAGTGAGTGCTTGCCTTAACCATTTTTTGGTTATTTGTGTTTCTCTCTCTCTCTCTCTCTCTCTCTCTCTCTCTCTCTCTCTCTCTCTCGTGGTGAGAAATTTGGTGCGCTCTCAGGGTCTTAGCTGAGCAGTACACTTACACCTGATTTACCATTACTCCCAAATTCTGAATCCAGGCCATAGTGCACAGCTATGGGACTGATTCAGAGATGCACATCCACCTTTTTTTTTAGGTGCAAGTGTACAGCTCGGCTAAACCATTTTTCAAAGTAGGGGGTGTTAATTAATTTAAAATCTTTTGCATGCAGGGAAAATACTTTACTTTTGCACATAGAACTCAAATACTGCATAGCTTTATGTTTATTCTATAAAATAGAGTTGAGCTGAGAATCTTCACCTCTCAATTCTAATTCTGGTTTCACAATTTAAAATTGTTTCCCCTTACAGTTCAACATGGTATGCTCAGGTCTACACTTGCACCTAAAAAAAGGTGTGAGTGCAACTCTGAATCAGCCCATATGTGCTTAATCTGTAAATTATTATTAAGGAATATTAACCTCTCAGTTCTAATTGTGTTTTCAGTTTAAATTATTTACCACTCTCATTGCAATATGGTTTAGCTTAGGTCTACACTAGCACCTCCGGATCAGCCCCCTTATCAATTGTATATATTCCCCCATTTTTGAGTAGGTTTTCTTTTTGGGACATTTAAGTGCCAGACTGCCCTTAGGCAAAACAATAATGACTGCCCTTCCCCCAGACATCTCTTTAGCACTAGGCTCTATACAAGAAGTCTGTGTATCATAGGAATGCCAGTGACCATTGATCTCTTCTTTTGGGCCAAAGACATATTGGTAGAATAGATTATTTCCCTGCTGAATAAATTGAATATTTTACCAGTATTAAAAGAAAATACAATATGGGTATGTCTGTATTATGTTCATTGCTTATTTTAGGAGCTTGGTGTGTTTACCTAAATGATTTCTTATTAGTTAAAAAATACACTCTACAAATAGAGAAAATGTATTTCAATACAGAACTAGAAGTGATGTGCTGTTAATGGAGGTGCAAGCTCCAGACAGTGGGCGAAGTAGAGAAATACATCAATCAGCCTGTTTAACCTGTCTACAGATTAATGAGGTGATGCAAAACAAAAGCATCAGGTCTGGTGCTTACAGGTAACAAGACAATATATGTTTCAAAAAGCTCATCTAATGATGTTGCAATGTTGAACATTAACTGAAAGGAAATTCCTTTATTAGAATAGAAGTAACTGTCCTTCATAAACTTAAAATTGCTTATATATTGAACACAGCAAGTCTAGAATACTTCCAACTTAGATTTCTTCTCTGATTGGAAACGAAAAACTTGTAACAGGACAGTGCAGCTATTGCACTGTAAATTAGTTTGTGGGTTTTCACAAGAATAGTACAGTCCTGGTCAATTAATTCTCCTTTTCTCTATTTTTACTACTCTGCCATTTCACTTTTATTTTATAGTATTATCCCAGCTAGTTTCACATTTTATATAATTTTCATTAGTATAAGATGGAAACTAAACATGTGCTTATACTGAACATATAGTACAGTTCACAAATATTTAGCATTGCAAGACTACACTACACAATTAAAAATTAGATCACAGTTATATTTTCCTGTTCTGCAGAAGGAAACCATATCTTCTTCACTAATAAATATCGACATTGTAACAGAATTTAACTGGGGTCTAAAAATACTTGTGTTTTTCCATGACTTAAAAAAGACAATGATACCAGTTACTGGAAGAATTTTATACTGTGAGACTTTTAGAAGTTGATAAAATAATATTACAAGGTACATGTTATAAGCATATCATGTAAATAAAATATATAACACATACACATATAATATGTAATTGAGGAGATGCCATAATAATATTTATTTAAATTACTTTCAGTGTTTAACAGAGAAAACTGTGAGCGTATTGCAAAGCCTCGCACTTCATTTTACAAATGTTCAAAGTCGTGGAACCCTTTATTTTAGGAGACATAACAAGAATTCCACTAATGTGTTGTAGGTTTGCCAAAAGCATGCAAATAACCTATTTTTATGCTTACCTTTATTGAGTATAAGATCTGTGTGATTATATATTTACCCATCACACATTATACAAAGAAAACAATGGATCCAAGGGTTGGCTGACAAAACAACAAGCACACTGAGTTCAGCTGTATGAATGCATATAACAAAGTGGTTGGTGTCTCCACTGAGGGGGGTTACTATGTTTACAATTAGAACAAGGGTTTGAACAAGCCAAAACATGAGACAGTGTAAAAACCCTAATTATCACAACCAAGTGGTTGTGTAAACAATTTGACTGACTGCTTCCCATTTACCAATATATGTACACAAATTGGACCGTATTCATGCTTAAAAGTGAGCTAGGTGCGGACAGATCCTAACTCACCCGTCCTGCCCTTAACCCGTCACGTTTTTAGATACCTTGTCTTACTTCTTAAGAAGGAAATTCCGCACAGAAAATCCCTCCCCCTTCTAACTAAACACTCCCAGAGGCGGCATTAGGCCACCTCTTTCTAACTAAACTGCTCCGTGCGGATGCAATCTACGTACCTAACGGCCTACCTAACGCGTGTGTAGTAGGTCATTTCCGATATCTACGCACCTAAGAAGCCGAAGCTTCCTAGGTGTGAATACGGTTCAATAACACTACATTTATGGAATTGTCCTAATGCACAATCTTTACCTTCTGTTTCTTTGTATATTCCTAAAGTCATTTTTCTTTCTTGTTGTACAGAACTGTTGAATGCCATCGTGATCTTAATGATGTTTTAATGTAGATCCTTACGGAGCATAGAACAATTCCAGTGATTGAAAATAAGAGGAAAACCCAAATTAATTTATTTCTTTGCATGTTCATACAACAGAGATACAGTTAACGCTTCTACACATACCTGAATGACGGACATAAGATCAACACCATTTACCTGACATCTTCTTTTCAGACAGGCTCTTCTGATCATCTCTTGAGAACTCAATTGGGACGTGAGATTAAAAAGAGTGCATTCAACACTAGCTTTAGGGTTAGAGTTATTGGACCAGATCCAAACTTAATAACATAGGACTAGTTTCAGAACCCCGCACGTTTTCCGTACATGCGGGGTCTGTACATCTGCGAGAGTGGGGATTGCACGCCCAGTGGCAAACGCAGGATTTTGAAAGGGGGGTTTCCAATGCGTGTGATACATGTGAGGTTTATTATCATAGCTGCAAACGTTTTGGAGCCCGAAAACGTGGCAAATAAGCTCCGTCGCGTCCTGCCCAAGCTGTTACCCCTAGTGTGTGTGTGTGTTTGTTTGTTAGGGAATTAGACTGTAATGCGTCAGAGGTTGATGTGTGTAAAATTGTGAAGAGCTACTTAATATGATGCACTGTTAAAATATAAAACATATGTAAAACGACAATACTGATAATATGGTCTACTATCTGACTGACAGGACATGTAAGACGTCCAGTAAGGTTCTCTGTGAAAGCAGCACGTTTATAATATAGATTTTAAAATAATAAAAATTCTACATTAAGAAATTGCTTTGGTTATTGGCTGTAACAAGTCCTGTTCTGATATTTTTTTATAGGTGATTTATAACTAAGTTACTTCTTTCACACAGTAAAATAGTAGTTTTATATTGAAGGAACAGATCTAATAGTAATAGCAGTATTCAATGCATTAGTAGAGCACATTACACAATGTACAGAGCCTGTCAGTGCATAAGCACTATTGTATTTGTAGTGACCCATTCACCATTCCCACCTGCTTTCCTAATGCAGCACAGGCCAGGACCATCTTCCTCCTTGTCAGTCCAAATCCCATTGCCGCGAGGCCACGCCTCTTTTTCAATTTTCACCATTTTTTGCTCATTTTTCAATTTTTTTTTCATTTTTCAATTTGGGGGGTTTCTGGGCAACCAGAAACCCCCCCTGGGTGCGCCACTGTGCACGCCCCCTGTCACTCCCCTCTCTTGTGCAGGCTTTATGGCTTTAACTGTATCGTGCGGATCGTATGACCGCTACTCCGCAGCAATGTGGGAGCCCCCTCCCACACTACACTTTGCACGCTTTAGCGGACGGAGGGGAAGCACAGCCCATTTCCTCTGAAATGGGCTTGGACGGAACAAAGTTCTATCCGATTGTTTGTACGCTAGGGTTACTATAGTATGCGCCCTCCAGTGAAGTTAGGCCACTTACACACCTTGCGTGCATAAGTGACCTGACGTTATTAGGTCAGGGCTGTAAGAAAAGTCTTATAGATCTTGATAATACTGTGGTCAGCAGTTCAAAGGGATCCCAACAGAGGTATAAAATCCCAGAAAGCGCTCCTCACAAAGGTTTCCCCAGCAATGGAACATGTAAACAATAAAAAGAGAAAGTATTAAGTATAAATGTACTTTAACACATAAAAACAAAGTAACAAAAAATCAGTTACAATAGATGATCAGTTACAATAAAAGAACAATGAATGTACAGGTGGATGGGTGCAGGCACTTCTTACCTAATCAGACAAAATGGTATAGTCAGTCGACGGATGAAGTATCGGGATCCCAAAGACGCCGACACTAGGCTGAATAGAGTAGAAGCTGCATGTGCACACCAAAACCTCCTTGAGAAAGGCCGGAGCTCCCCGGCTGAAATGAGTTGGTATAAATAACATTCTTAATTCTTATACTATTTGCAATGTATAAAATTTGCTTTCCTTGAAATTCAACAAGGTTTAGCCCAGGTGTAAATTTCCACCTGTTTTTCTCTTATTTTCAAATTCTGTATCTGGTAGCACAAACTTGTCAAACTAATAATTTTTTGCGGCCCTACTATGTAGACCCAGTGGACCTCTGGGTTAAATGCAGGGCAGGCATGATGCTTCATTGCCGTTTTCTGCTATCAGCCACCACGGCAGTGACACAGAACAGTTGATAGCAAACTCCATTTCAGCTGTCCTGTATAACTGTGGAAGCAGCTGATGACTTTATGCAAATGTCACTGATGTGACATTAGGTCATGCCAGCATCAAGAGTGGCAGAGGACAGCAGCAGATAAAAGACATCAAAGGTAAGTAAAGAATATACTGAGGAGGCTGGAGACATATGAATGGGGAATTACTGGAAGCTGGAGACACATGGATGGGAAATACTGAGGAGGCTGGATGAGACATTTTATTTTTCTTGCAGCCCACACAATTTTAAGCTGGCCACACACTAGAGTAATTATTGGCACGATCCTCCAATTATCGTGGATCGGGCCAAAAATCGCTCTAGTGTGTATTACACACGGATTCCCCCCGGAAGTTTCTCCCGGAAACTCTGACCAAGAGGTGGAGGTGACACACACTACTGTCAGCCTGCCCTTTAGAAAGCTGCAGAACATCTCACACTGACAGCTGTCACTGTGAGAGGTTCTGCACAGAGAGGACACAGTGCTGTGCAGCCTCTCATTTTGAGGCTGGCTTCATGGGACTTCTGTCAAGATTGTCCCAACCAATCGGAGCGAGACTGCAGCCAGCCAATAGGCTAGCTTCACAGCCTCATTCAGAGATTATCGCTCCCAGCCTCTGCTGAGTGTGGCACCAATATCGGGACCTTTCCCTAGGGGAAAATCGTCCCAAATATTGGCCACCACACCCTGAGAGCGATACTCTCTCTAGTGTGTGGCCACCTTTAGACTTTGATTGTTTGGCCCAAATGAAGTTTTTATTTTGACATGCATGCTGTAGTATGTAGATTGTAGATGATGGTTACAAGCGTAGAAGGTTATATATTGGGATTCAAAGGGTGAAAAGGAAAACAGTTTTACTATGGAAATAATGCACATGTATACATCCAACCACAAACATTTAAATATAATCATAATAACTACAAAATGTGATATATTTCAAAAAGTTTCTATGCTGCAATTCTTAAGGGAATAAAGAATGATGATTGCATCTAAATTGCATCTAAATAGTATGCAAAATAGCATATAAAGTTATAAAAAAAAAGGGGGGGGTAAAGTTGCTTTGACTAGGATACTTTGATTATACCAATTTACAAACTATATAACAATTATGGAGATTGTGTCCAGGTCTTTTCAGTAAAATTATATTCTCACATTCCCAAAAGTACCAAAAAACATGTATTCATCTCCACTGATTCAATATTGTAAGAGTGAATGCTATGATAATAGACCAAAGATAGATCCAATATAGATCCATATATGCCTAAAAATCTAAGCAAAATCATTAAAACAGAATTTATCAAAACAAAAAATTGCTATAATGAAAATCCTGTAGACAACATCCAAATCTTTTGTCATAATATATAAATAATTAATACTGGGATATGTTTACTGGGTGGATATAATTAGATATACTTAGGTGGATATACTTGAGTGGATATACTTATCCACCCGATGAACTTGGAGTAATGGCTGAAGGCTGCAGCCTGCAGGGATTCATTCAAGAAGTAGCTGTACTTGTATAATGCCTAGGCAGTCTCTCTGAAATACCTGATCTAACCCTTAGCCTAGAGTCCCTAACCTCCACTATCTGCCTAACAGCAGTGCTTCCCTAGTTCTGGGTTTATAGGAACCCCTTCCTATGCTAGTCCAATACCCTAGGAGTAGTGACGTGAGAGACATCACATGGAAATAGAGTAAAATAAAGCAATGTAATGAAAGTAACAGTAGAGATAAAGGACGGGAAGAGAATGTGGATTCAGATTAAGACTGTGGGGAAGGAGTAGAGATGCCACCAGAAACGTTGGGGCCCAGGACACATCTGCAGCACTCCGCCCACTATGTGACATCACCCTGCATGAACCTGCATTAACAGCGGGCCAATGTGCTGGGAAGTCTTTCCCAGTATATTGGCATGCTAATGTGCAGCTATCAGCAGCAAATATCGGCAGTAGGATAAGGTAAGTATCAGTGGGACCTATTTGTTTCCATGCCCAGGACAACAGTCCCAGCTGTCTCCCGCTGATAGTGGCCCTGGAGAGCAATTGCATCATTGCAGGCCCTCCAACATGACCTTTTCCACCAGGTACAAAATACTCTGCTCCTGAGCTTCCAACTGTCACTCACCTGGTTTTAATTAATTAACTAATGTTTGAAAAACATTTTTCTCTTCTACATAGGTGGTTACCATAGTAACTGATTGTTGGAAGTTCATGAGCAGAAAATGTTGTACCTAGTGGAATGGGTCATATTGGAGGGTCTGTCATTGTTTAATAATAGGTGTGTGTGTGTGTGGTCAGGAACCAAGGTGATATGGCATTTAAATCGAACAGCACAAATCTCAACCTATTCAGTGGTGAAAATAGCCCTTTTTTCTTAACATAGGGCTGGATCCAGAACTACGTCCGTCTTCCATAGACGGCCGTAATTCAATGAACAATAGCTACTGCGCATGCGTAGTAGCTATTGTACGTAATCTGCATATCGTTTCGATACGTAGATTGCGTATATGCGGTATATTGCGATCTACCCCATAATCACAAAATCCAGAATATATTTTGGTGCTGATAAGCAGCACTACAGTTAGCTAATCAGGAAAGACTATTCTGCAGGCGTGGTGATGTACAATTTTGGAGAGAGTCACAAAAGTTTGCCTGTCTTAACGTATACACCCAATTGCTAATATAATTAAGCTGAACATTTATGTGTTACTAAAAGAAAGATTGCTGACAGGTTTTGGCACCAACTCACCATTCTATATTGTATTTCCTTATAAATAATATATTTCCTTAATTTATTTAGTAAGATATATATTTCAGCACTACACTACCATAATAAAACATTAACAAATCGGAAATCAGTCAAACTACAATTCTGTCTATTTCACAATAGCAAAATGATGCCGTGACCTTGGCATGGTTGGAATGATATTAGTTTTTCTTCTGAGCTGCTTTGTCCATGTACCAATAAACAGTCCTTAGCAAACATGTGGAAGTCATTTGATTAATAATGTGGAAAAAAAGGCAGAGAAGATCTCCCTCTAGTGGCACTTCAGAGGTTGCAAGATTTTACCAATATTTAAATACTCTTACAGCACTAAAGATTTAGGACTTGATTCAGAATTAAGAAAGTGCTTAAAATAAGAGAGGAAAGTCACTCCTGGGCTAAACCATGTTGATTGCAGGGGAGTCATATTTCATCTGTTGCAAACAGTATTAGAGTTGAGAGGTGATATTTCCTATTCCAAGTCTAAATACCAGTGTGATAGTAAAGCTGGTCAGTATCTGTGTGCAGTAAGCAATTTAAAGATATATCCCAGCATGCAAAGAATACAATTAACTTGACTCCCCCTGAAATCTGCATGGTTTATCCCAGGAGTGACATTCCTCTCTTATTTTAAGCACTTTCTTAATTCTGAATCAGGCCCTTATTTCAGATGTTACAGAAAGCAGGCGATTGATAATAATATTTGAGCATTACTGTGAATTTTTAGAAAACAACTTTCTATATTATATTTATCATTAGTGCTGAAATCATTGGGGCTGATTTAGAGTTGCACTTACACCTTTTTTTTTAGGTGCAAGTGTAGACCTGAGTGAATTAGAAATGAAAGGTGAATTTTCTTAGCTCAACTACATAGATTAAACATAAAGCTATGCAGTATTTGAGCTCTATGTGTAAATGTAGTT
>WWET01002397.1:143817-161108 GCA_011038615.1 Limnodynastes dumerilii
AATGTAGCTTCCCTACATGCAAATGAATTCAAATCAATCAGCACCCCTTACATTGCAGAATGTTTTAAGCAAGCTATACACTTGTACCTGTTTTTGCCCTTACTCTCAAACACCGAATCAGCCCCATTAGGTACTGTGGTGCTAATTCTTGCTGAAACACTTTCAATCAGACTGTCTGCAAATGTGTTCTACGAAGGGTATGCATACCTTTGTATATGAAAAGCCAAAGCCGTGAACCATAGTTATATCAAGACAACTTACTTCCATAATAAAAATATTCCTAAATTGATTTTGAAGATAAATGCAGACCACTAAATACCATAGCATTTGTTTGATGTGTCTAAATGGTCCAGAGGCACCAATATTGATGCCTACTCTCAGTTCTTAAGAGAGATTGCTAATAGATTATCCACTGACAGGATTGTAAGGAATGTTATGTTTTCTATGTACCATTTTGGTCTCAACCTGTCAGAGGTTATAAATAGGGGACCAATGGCGGTATAGTTCTCATTTGCGGTGGGAGGACATAGAAGAAGCACCTCCCTGCCACACGTAACTGGATTCTTCCTTTAAAATGCCCAGGATGCCAGCTTGAAGACAATATAAGCATAATAAGTGAAAACCATTATTCATTTTTAAAAATAATTTTTATTGGGTTTTTTACTCTACTGTAATGTGCTTTAGGGCAGTAATATTTTTTTTTAATCCACAGGCACCGGCACCTTGGCATGCTTGCACTTGTGGTACTACAAGACACCTGGGTTTTTTCTCTAAGTTAGTGTCCATTTGAATAAAATGCAGTCCAGTTTTTATTGCATTTTTGTGCTTGTTTTTCAAAGCGACACCTAGTAAATCTGTCAGTTTATATGTTAGTCATTGTGAAAATTGGTACAACAAAAATTTTTTAATAAAATTATTTTATTGGTTTCACCTTTAGTAAATTCATCAATCTACAAACCTACAAAAAACAAAACAAAAAAAACTCTGTGGTTTGACCAAACCACAATTTAGTAAATCTGGCCCTACATCTTTATTAATATTGAGTCAAAGACAAATTATGCTTGATATTTAGAAATGAAGAAATGTAAAAAATAATAAAATGTATAAAAAACTGTGGTCAGTTTGGTATCGGAACATAGAAATTCATTCTGATATTCAAATTTCAATTACTAATTAACAGCAATGTTGATTAATATATATCTTGTAGGAATTTATGTGTTTTTGCCATTGTCCAGTTATCTTGATGAATATAAATTTTAATTTTTTTTTTATTAGAATGATTCATGTTCCAATATCTGTAACGATCCAGTAAACTGGACCATGGTCTTTAATACACTTCATTCTAGTATTTTTCTAATTTCTTATATTGCTTAGTTTTAAATACCTAATACTGTTGTATATCATCCATCTATGCAATCACAGTCTTAAAACATATGTAACTGTCTCCTGCAAGTCTAAATGCTCTAAAAAGTGCATTTTAGACAAAACTGAACACTGCCAATCTTCATGGGCGGTTCAACTTTGAAGGAACCGTACTAAACAGATGATCACAAAAAGGGATGATTGGGATGATTACCTGCAGTTCTATTCTAAGACACTAGATGTCAGTATTTTTTAAATTAATGACACTAGCTAAGTAGTACCTCAAAGGTGACTTGTAATATTCTAAACTCTTACAAAGCATTATCTCATATTAATTTACTATATATGGCTATATTTGTTTAGTTTACATAGGATGATGGCATTTTAAGCACAGATATGTATGCTTGGGACTGTTTTCTATAGGTTTCCAGTGAGAAGATTGCGGTATCTTTTTTATTTAGATGGGATGATGGCATTTTAAGCGCAGATATCTATAGCTGGGACTGTTTTCTATAGGTTTCCAGTGGGAAGATGGCGATATCTTTTTATTTACTTGGGATGATGGTGTTTTAAGCGCAGATATCTATGCCTGGGACTGCTTTCTATAGTTTTCCAGTGGGAAGATGGCTATATCTTTTTTATTTACGTGGGATGATGGCGTTTGAAATGCAGATACTTATACCTAGAACTGTTTTGATATCCGCACCTAAAACGCTATCATACCACATAAATAAAATCGATATCGCCATCTTCCCGATGGAAACCTATAGAAAACAGTCCCAAGCATAGATATCTGCAATAAAAATGCCATCATCCCATGTAAATAAAAAAGATATCGCCATCTTCCAACTGGAAAACTATAGAAAACAGTCCCAGGTATAGATATCTGCCCTTAAAACACCATCATCCCACGTAAATAAAAAAAGATATTGCCATCTTCCAACTGGAAAACTATAGAAAACAGTCCCAGGTATAGATATCTGCCCTTAAAATTCCATCATCCCACGTAAATAAAAAAATATAGCCATTTTCCCACTGGATAGCTATAGAAAACAGTCCCAGGCATAGATATCTGCGCTTAAAACGCCATCATCCCAGGTAAATAAAAAAGATATCGCCATCTTCCCACTGGAAACACACTGAAAACAGTCCCAGGCATAGATATCTGTGCCTAAAACGCTATTATCCCACATAAATAAAAAAAGATATCGCCATCTTCCCACTGGAAACCTATAGAAAACAGTCCCAGGCATAGATATCTGCGCTTAAAATGCCATCATCCCACATAAATAACAAAGATATAGCTATATATAATAAATTAATATGGGTAAATGCTTTGGAAGTGTTTATAAGATTATAATTCACCTTTGAGGGGTTTTAGATAGTGGTTTTATATGTGAAAAATACTGACATCTAGTGTCTTGGAGGAGAACTGCAAGTAATCATCCCGATCATCCCTTTTTGTGATCATCTGTTTAGTACGTCCCAACTTTGAGCCATACGTTATTAATAGCTGAGAACGCCAATTGTGTGATACAGAATAACGGTGCATTTTAATGTATCACTTAAAATTCAGTCGTGTTAACATGAACAAATCAAATGACAAAAGTACATTTTGATAAATAAAAATTATGGAACGATTTTTTTATTCAATAGCTCAACAATCAATGAGCCATTTTCTTTGGGACTACCGTACCTCGGTCTTCGACAAAATGGCTGCAATTTAGGACTTCTTTACCATACCCTTTGGGAGCGTACTAAGAACACACACAAACACATTCACTACAGTTATACTATAAAATCAAATAAGCAAAAGTACATAACGTGTGAGCGACGTGACCCGGATTTGGTATACAGTACTAGTGCACCGCTTTCTGACCGTCGTCTGTGTTGCTTTTTCTTTCTTCAGACAGTTCACTCACGTTAAGTAAGATTACTTTTTATCACTCACAGATTCGACAAGTTATACACATATACACACACACTTATTTTGCATTCAGTGTAGGATTTTTTTTTAATGTTTGGCTTTTACTAACGTGTGGCTGTACACCATGCTAAATTGCTAAATAATCTTTGCAATGCTGTAAGAATTTGAAAAGTGACTAAGTAAAAGACATTTGTAATAGTAATGGAAATATTAGGTAACATAATCTATTATATAGTAAATATTGTGACCTATTGTCCACCCTCTTAGTTAGTTATAACGATATTGTTGTTTTCTTTAGAAATGGTGACCAACACAGGCTTTGTTTATGATGAAGAAATGATGAACTTTAAGCTGCTTTGGGATGAGTAAGTAAAATAATGGCAAAAAAAACAAACAAAAAAAATAAAATATATATATATATCATACACAGTATCAAAAGACCGGCACTCAGAAAATCATCACAGACAACGTCTATCTTTTAGTAATACAATATGTGTTTCTGTTTATAATTTTTTATTTATTCTGCCAGCCCAGAGTGTGCTATTGAGGTACCAGAAAGACTGTCTTGTTCTTACAAGAGGCTGCAACATTATGATCTTCTAAAGAGATGCATCCAGTTACCTGCTAGAGAGGCTACAGAGGAAGAGATAACATTGATTCACAGGTCAGTTATTTATTGTTTTGGTACTTTGCGGCCCCCGCTACGTAACTTACGTATTCGCTACGTAAGGTACGTAACTTTTTTTTTTTTTTGTTAAGTAGAGAGTGAGCTCCTGTCTATCCGGTTTGGAGACCGGACATGTTGTTGCTGTCCCCCGCGTCATCATTGCCCGGGGAATTTTCTCTTCCTACACTTCTCACTCCACTCATTATCTATTTTGCAAACTTATGAAAATTGGTCTATGATCAGGACTAGAATATAAATGATATATCATATTTATTTGTATATTTGGAAATAGTGCAAGCTATGTTAGAATGTAAATTGTAATGTTTTTTTTTTTTAAGTTTTAAAACATTTAAAAGAAAAGCAGAAAAGGCTAGCCTTGTGTTTTAGAGTAGAGTGGAGTACACATATAGCAAATGGATAGGGACTAACCTACAGATGATGCCTTGACGCTGGGTAGGATCCAGTTACAGTACTTTACATCATGCTGCCTATACCCGCTCACAGAATGCCTGCTAAGGGACCAGCGGACATTGAACAGCTGAAGTCCAGCTCCAGTGTGATATTTTGGACTGCCTACCAATACCCAGTCCTTAAAGCCGGGGATATAAACATATGAATAGGTCTGCTAAATCCTTTATGACCTTCTATTATAAGGTATTTTCCCTTATTGGAAATCTGTTTGGGACTTATACAGTTCCTAACATTTGGGACATGAAGCCTGAACTGATGTTTTGAAAGTGATTGAGACAATAGTGCTTTTTGTCTTGAGTACTCCTCTATTTACTCTAACATGTGGGGTGATTAGTGCACTTTTAATGTTTTTATTCCAGATTGTGGATTAATAAATACTATTTAGTTACATGGTTGCAGTTGTGTTTGTGGTAAATTCATCCATTATATACATTGTTTTGTCTTTGTGCTGCATCCGTGTGGTGTGCGCTCCTGGTACAGGGTGTTTCATGATCATAAAATGAGAAAAGGAATGTTTAACTCATTTGCAGGTGCAGTAGCTGTCAGAGGTACCTGCGCTTCCTTGAAAATCTTGCACGTCAGGGGATGGGGCAAGTCATAGGAGCAGGTTATTTTCAATGGGGAAATGACCCTGTAATAAAAACACTGATCTACACATGGTAAAAATATAACATTCAAAAGGTATGATTAATTAACTGTTTACAAGATATATATATAAAATATATATATATTTTTAATGTGGAATATCACTTCTGTGCTCAAGTATTACTGTAAATAATGGATGAAGACCTTAAAGGGGTGTTTTAAGACTGAAAATTGTTAACCTTTAAAAAAAAAACAACATAGCAAAGGGCTCCGTCTGCGCTTGCCCCTTTTCACTACGTCCTATCCAGAGTTGTGTGTTTTGATGGCAACATACAACTTTGGATCCCGTGTACAAAGCTTGCGCATTCCGTTTGCGCAAAAACTCTGGATCAGCTGCATAAACTCTTCATCTCTTTATCTGCTCATTTATTGTTCAGTCCCGAATACCTCAATGTTGTGAAGTCCACTCAGACCATGGATGTAGAAGAATTGAAGAAAACTTCACAGAAATATATTGCAGCATACTTTCATCAGGTGTGTAATTTATGTATGAAATTAGAATATTAAAGGTAAATTATAGACACAATCATGAATTTTATTCCTGCAATCTAATAGAGATTACTTGTTTTTTTTGTTTTGTTGTATATTATTGAATCGCCAAAGAAAAAAGGTTGCTTTTAAAGCTTTGGCAATCCATACATATTGTGGTATAATCATAAAAGAAAGCCTTTTAGATAAAGAATATATGCAAGTATATCTCAAATATACATGCCATGAGCTTGCCTCTGAATATATTACAATGTACAGATAGGGATAAACGATATGAAGGTACACAATGCACAGTGTAGGGAGCTGACAAACCTGACCAATAAAACATGCACCTTCAGAACAATAGGTATAACTAAAGCATTTAGATAAGGGATTGTCCTAGTCTGCCACAGACAACTTTCAAATCACTTTACTAATTTAATATAGCACCAGTAAAATGGTCATTCAATTCCCTTAAATTAATGTTAAGCTCCCTATAGTATGCACCTTCCTCCCTGGTTTACGTAATAAAGGGATGAGCAGACGTGGTTGTAGTATGACTGATGGTCAAAATGTCGACCGTTTACCTACTGGCACCAAAATGCTGACAGTTATCTGATCGGTATTCTTTTATCTGACGGTCGTTAACGTGACATCTGTGAGACATAATATTGTAATGTCGACACTAAAGCTGGCCATACACTGGTTTGATTATAAATCCCAGCAGAGGGTGTCCCGATAAACAGGATGATTTCCCACTAGGGACCATGCACCTCTCCTGCTGGGAATGAAAATCCTGACAGAAGAGGGAGGCACTTAAAGAATAGCGAGCCATTCAGTAAGCTGATTGTCTCCTTTAAATCATCGGACGCTAGATAGCATGCTGAAAGGCCAAATAATCGTACCAGAGGGTTTCTAGTGCGTGTATCTTTTGTTTTAAAAATTGATCTTGTCCTCTAACTAGAGCAATTATTTGTCCGATCACCCAATATTTGGACAGGCAAATAATCGCTCCAGTGTATGGCCAGCTTTACACTAATCCAAACTCTAGTTAATAATTACTTACCTCAGATGCAGGGACAGTGGGGGGTCACAAGAGAAAGTTGATCAAGAGTAGTGTTAATAACTTCAGTGTGAGTTATTTCACATTTTGGATATCCCCTATATTCTGATAGTTGAGGGGTGAAAGCTTTAAAATGATCTCCTTATAACTATGATGGCGCCATATAGTTGGCATGAACTATACAAAGCAATAACTAGTTGGTCACATACAAAGATATGTCTCTTTGGTCATGGAATTGATGTATTGTGTAAACATTTTGGTTAATTGCTTGTTTTTCTGCAGAACTCTTATCATTGTGCTAAGTTGTCACTGGGTGGCACTTTGCAGCTGGTTGATGCAGTGATGTCAGGAGATGTACGTAATGGGATGGCTCTTGTAAGGTAAGAAAAGGCTACAAATATTGCTTACAGCAGGGCCTGTCAAATTTTTGCACACATTTATAGACCTAAAAAAAATATCTGTTTATATACCTGCCAAAGTCTCCTCAGACTTTCTGTTTCTCTCCTGCTTGCTGTCTATCTGATGATGTGGGGGAACGAACCCCTGCTTTTTCTCTACAGGGGAGGTCTTCCGTGACCACTAATCCCTCACCTTCTGAAATTATAGAGACAGCCATTATTTTTCTGTCTGTTTCAGCTGGCTTCAGAACTAATTACATATTTAATACACTAGGGCAGGCCTGGCTAACCTGTGGCTCTCCAGGTGCTGTGAAATAACAACTGCCAGCATCACAACACCTGGAGAGCCACAGGTTGGCCAGGCCTGCACTAGGGGGATTTTCAGTTAGCCACAGTTGCAGTAACCATGGGAAATGTGCACATAGTTACAGTACTGGGATGTTGCCCTTTTCTCTTGCATCTCTACGAGCTGTACGCCACACATTAGCCTGGATCCAGACTTAAGTAAGTGCTTGAAATTAGTTACTCCTGGGCTAAACCATGTGGATTGCAGGGGGAGCCAAGTTAATTCTTTGCGTGCAGGGATATATTTTTTAATTGCTGACTGCACACAGATACTGACCAGCTTTACTATCACACTGGTGTTTAGACTTGGGATAGGAAACATCACCTCTCAACTCTAATACTGTTTGCAACAGATGAAATATGACTCCCCTGCAATCAACATGGTTTAGCCCAGGAGTAACTAATTTCAGGCACTTACTTAAGTCTGGATCCAACCCATTGAGTATTTCAGAGCCAATTGTCACTTGTTTTAATGATTGAAATGCCTTTGTGTATGTATTATGAAACATTAGCCACTACAAATAAATATTATTTTATGTATGTGATATTTTA
Source organism: Limnodynastes dumerilii (assembly GCA_011038615.1). NCBI lineage: Eukaryota > Metazoa > Chordata > Amphibia > Anura > Limnodynastidae > Limnodynastes > Limnodynastes dumerilii. Next base: position 151,716 of record WWET01002397.1, read on the forward strand.
TGTAAGCTTTAGAGTGGAAATGCAACATAAAAAACACATAGAAATGTTTTTTGGAGAGGTGCACTCAATACAAAATATTTGTTTTTAACTTTTAAAGGATGTTCTTTCTAATGACTTTTCACAAAATTCCTGTAATAAAGAAAAAAACACAGCGAAAAAAATATGTATGTCAAAATAATTTTAAAATTGTATGTAATACTTAATGAGTAAATTCACTTAGAAACGGCAACTAAGTAGATAGGAAAACAGTTTTTATTAAATACACTCTAAAATTACACTAAATAAGACTAAATAAAATATGTAACAGCTGCAAAAATGTAATTGTAGTAAACAATGGCTACTTTGTAACAATACTCCTGATTGTAAACAGTCAACGTCTCAAATAGAGTATAGGGTTCATACACAAGGTGTTAGAGTAATAAATTTCATAAAGTTTGTCCACTTGTGTTGGAAAAAAGTTGGGAACCACTGAGACTGAACAATCCACCATGATCTGAGAGGGTTATAAGGTCAGGGAATTATATTAACGGTACTGGGTCCGCAATGGTAGATTCCCAATAGAGATGGTAAGAGGAGGTAAGTGTTGAAAAGATGGTAATGAGATCGAGGTATTACCGTAGTTTCGATGCAGGATTTAGTTGTGGCAGTCCGCAATTAGGGAAATTCGCCCAAGAACCGGATCCTCGTGCTCTAGCAAGGTAAACATCCACTATCAATGGTGGGGATGGAGCAGCAATGAAAACCAAAATCCAACACCGGGAGTCCTTCTTCGTGCAACACACATAATGGATAGTAATGAGAGGATATTGCGCTGATCTATCAAGCTGCTGAGACGAAAGGGTAGCCAAAGAATTTTTGCAGTAAGAATGACGTAGCGATAAACACTGTTCTTGCGTGTTTCGTCCCACCCCCGGGACTTTCTCCAAATTGTTTTGTAAACATTACTTATTGCTTGACCAATAGCAACCAGCTGTCTTCTGCTTCCTTGTAGTCACCCAGTAAATTTATTTCAACTGCTGACAACATTCAGGCCCTTTCTTCAATAGTTATATTTTATTTTAATGAGTTAGTATTATCTTATTTGACAGTATTAATTTATATATTTATTTCTATGGTATAATAAAATGTATATATTTCAGACCTCCAGGACATCACAGTCAGCGCAGCCAAAGCAATGGTTTCTGTGTTTTCAACAATGTTGCAGTAGCTGCAGAATATGCTAGAAACAAGTACAATCTTCAAAGGTAAATACGCTCTTGTGATACAAAATATTAATACCTCCAAAAAAGAAAAAAAATAGCTTTTAAGGAAATTAGGAAATGGCTAAAAAAAATGCAATTGGTTAATGGACATGCAATATTGAATAGAATATGGAAAGTAATATATAATGTAGTCACCCTCAAATTCTAACCAAATTTAATATTTATACTATTTCATATGTCAAGAGTCCTAGATGGCATAGCCATGGGATACAGTGTGTTAACCCCAACTTGTGAAGCTAGAAGCTTCTAGGCTCTTCCAGCCCTCGGCTTTCCTTGGCTTGCCTGTTTATTACTGCTTAACCTTAAACTTGCTTAATTGAGGTTTAAATCTATATAAAGAGAGAGAGATACAACAATGATTTCCTGCCTCTTTATTGCACTGAATTTCTAGCTTGTAAAAATCATGCATATTTTGTTACATATGTGCGATGAAACTTTATTTATTTTTTTGTTACAGAATTTTGATTGTTGACTGGGATGTTCACCATGGACAAGGAATCCAGTACATCTTTGAGGATGACCCAAGGTCTGCATAAAGAATTTAGTAATCTCTGTAGTTGGTACAATTACATAACATTTTTGAAACATAGAGACAAGGGATTGAGTATAGCCATAGCAGTTCATACAACAACTGTGGGCTTAGTAACTGTACATGCCTTATGTTATGCATCTATGTGCCTATGTCCATTCTATTACCACATTTATCAATGTAATTCTCCCTTTTCTTGTTGTATGTAATTCTTGCTTCATTTGTTCTATCTGCCCAATTACTTCACACTATTTCTAAATTTGCATCAGGAACCTTCTTTTTATTACTAAACTACACTCAGGACACATGTATGTAGTCTAGGCAGTGCGTCTTCATGCTTTCCTCCATCCAGTAGTGTTCCCCACCTAGTCTTAAAATAAATAAATAAAAATAATTTGCCAATTTAAATAAAATGTAAGGTAACAAACTGCTTCCTTATTCATAGAAACAGAAAGAGACGGCAGATAAGAGCCACAGGGCCCACCCAGTTTACTCTGTTGTTTATTTAAAACTATACTGAACCTAGACCCTATTTACCCTTCATTTTAGTTTGAGATTTAGGATTTCCTTATATATTTTTATTTATGTGAAAGCTGCTATCATACCCCCCTCCCTCTCTCTTCTGCCCCAAACTGTACTTGTTTAGTTCCTCTAGTCTGTTGGGTATGTTCTGTGATATTGGACCAGATTCACAACTATGAATATTTTGACTTGCGTGCTTCCTTATCTATGCAGCGCTACTATACACGCGTGGTAACTATTTTTCGTTACATAGATTGCTTACATGTGGTCTTTGGTCCAGAAGGAGCAGCTGATTATTGTTAGATTCATGGCCAGCTTAAGACAGATTTCCAGTTCCGCTTTGGAAGGTTGCTGAGATTTAACTATAGGGTTATGCAAAACCACTTCTAATTTAAATCATGTTATGAGTCTATGCAAACACTGTCAAATTGTTTCACATAAATAATACCGTGTTCAGATTGCCACTGCCTAAAAAGCCAGCTTTTTAGGCAGTGGGCAAAATTTTGAAAATTGTAGCCTGGTGCATTCACACTGCGCTGAAAACCCCGGCTTTTTTTTTTTTCTTGCTTTTTTTTTTTTTTTACAAGCCGGCTGCTATTTAAATAGCCGGCTTTTCAGCGCAGTGTGAACGGGTGAAGCCGGCTTTTAAAAAAGCCGGCAAAAACCCTTCTTTTTAGCCGGGTCTGATCTGAGGCTAAAGAGACCCGGCTTCACCGTTCACATTGCCAGAAAAAGCCGGGGTTTTCATGAAAGCCGGCAATTTCATGAAAACCCCGGCTTTTCCATGGTAATCTGAACGGGGTATAAAACTGAACATCACACAAAAAAGGAGTTTAAAACTTACATACAATGATGTTTGACTAGAAATGGGACAAAGCTTTTGTGAAAATGTTCCTGTTCAAGCAATACTATACAAGGTCACATACACATATTTTTATTTTCTTTATATATAAAAATACATTTTGTATGTTTTAAATTGTAAGTTCTATAAAAAATAATCCATTTGCTTTTGAAGGACATACATTCCAATGACTTGCTTGTACCTCCACATTCTCTACAACTAGTCATATTTATTTATTTATTACACAGGGTAATGCATGTAGCTTTGCTCATTTTTCAAATGGCCCAATGTGTAAAAATCTTATTCACTTCAAAGTACATTTAATAGTTATTTAATATGACTCTTTTGTTGCTGTATATAAGTTCTTCTAGTACATCAATTAATATGACGGTTTTATGAGCCATGAAACATTGCCACATTGCGTTTTTAGCAATCTATTTAAGGCCTCTATAATCAATGCATTTACATCATTATTAGTTGCATAAGCATATATTCAAACCATGTTGGTCTTGTTTACATGGTTTATTTCTCAGGTATATGATCTTAAAAAATATTTATTGAAAATCCATATTGGACGCGGTATTGAATTTAGCAGTTAAACCTATGGCATGTTCTCCTTCACTAAAGAGTTCAACAATCATTGTTTATATTTATCATTGCATTAACCATGATTTATAAGTGTTACAGGCTATTGCTGACCTTCATTTGATGCACAATATATATATATATATATATATATATATATATATATATATATATATATATATATATATATATATATATATATATATATATATATATATATATATATATATATATATATATATTCTAAACAAAATGTAATATTATATATATATATATATATATATATATATATATATATATGTGTGTGTGTGTCAGTTCTGTTTTTGTTTTTTTGTGTGTTTTATTAGATTGGCATGGGAAATGCAGACTACATTGCAGCCTTCTTTCATGTACTCCTTCCTATGGCCTTTGAGGTAAATGTGCTCTATGGTCAAGTAAAGTGTAAGGTTTTTCTCCTATCTTTTGAAATACAGACCTTTTTTTACCTTCAATGTGCAGCACCCAGTGTCAGAGAAAGACAGAGTGTTTGTGTTTTGAGTTTTTTATTTATTTATTTTCTTCTGTTTTTGTTTTTTAATCATTTTAGTTTATGGGGTACATAGCGTATTCACGCTATTGTAATTTCTATGCACTACCCTCGCTCGTACGTACTTTGCCCGTTTTACGCTGCCCAAACTCTACCTTAACTTTTCATAGCGTTAGTACTGAAGTACGTGATTGATTTACCTACGTGATGGCCTAACCCATACTGTCCAATTTAAATACCTACCTCCTCCTGCAAAGCGTAATTACGGGTGTCTTATTGAAGTCCCCACCCCTTGGTTCGTAGTTACGCTGATGGTACGGACGTTCAGAGTTACATGGCGTAACATCTGCCACGCACATGCACATTATATACAAAAAGCCTTTTTTACATAATTTGCTAGTGTAAATATTTGCTAGTGTAAATACTTGCTAGTGTAAATACGTTAGCATACTTAGCTCAGGATCTGGCCCTATATCACCAACATGGTGTGGCTGGACTTAGTTCTATTTTTTTTTCTTTAGTTTAACCCTGAACTGGTTTTGGTGTCGGCTGGATATGACTCTGGAATTGGAGACCCTGAGGTAGGTTATTAACTTATACATTTTTTGTTATTGCTGACCAATAACTTCATCTCACTTCAGCATTGATGTACACTTGTGTTTATGCAGGGTCGTATGTGTGCTACCCCGGAATGCTTTGCTCACCTCACTCACCTGCTCATGCACCTTGCTGGTGGTAAACTATGTGTAATCCTTGAGGTAAATGCCTTCTTTCATATTTCAGCTGACTTCATAAATTCAGCCCTAAGTTTATTGTGACCACCCATGTGCCATAATAGGTACAGATTTTGTCCTTTAAAACTTTGTATTTCACTTTCATTCTATGGAAAAACATTATCGGGTATCCGATCTTAATCTTACAAATAAGGTTTTATTACTTTGTGATTCAGATTTTGTATGAGATTCAAGAAATGATCTCCATCCATTAGTTTGAAGTTCTAAACACCTTCTTCCAGGGTGGATATCACCTACGTTCACTGGCAGAATCTGTTTCCATGACTATGAGGACTTTACTTGGAGATCCTGTGCCCAAATTGTCTGGAGAAATGATTCCATGTTACAGGTATACTTTTCAATAAGATTTTTAATAATACTATATTACATATTATTTGCCTCTATCCATCTAGTCTTCTTTTTATTTAACATTTACGTATTGGCTATATTTCATTTACAGTAAAACTTGAGACTTTCTGTCTAAATTTACATTACATTTTTTTTAATGGGTTGGAACTTTTATTTGTCCGTGGAGCCCTGAATTGTGTCTGCAAATGGAAAGGCAGAATGTTTTGTGCTTGTAAAAGTACAGAAAGTGTATGGGTTTCCCCTACAAATCAGAATGAACGCTAATGCTTTCAAGCCTAGTATTGGTAGCCAGGGCCGCCATCAGGGGGGGACAGCTGGGACTATTGCCCCTGGCCAGGAGCTGATGGGGCCCGCCAATACTTACCTTTGCTCTGTGATACTTGCTGCTAAGAGCTACATATTAGTTGGCAAATGCACAGGAAAAGAAAAAAACCTCCCTGTACAACGGCCTGGTGTTAATCGCTGGTGACATCACATAGGGAATAGGGTGCTGTGGATGTGTCCTGGGCCCCAAAATTGACAGCCCTAAAATGTTGGATTTCTGGTCACTAAAACTAAGCTTAACCAGCCAGGGATGGTGGCATTATAGCCATGCCATTCAGCACACCCCTAAGATAGTGCATGTTGGATATTAGTTGTGGCACTGTTTTGGCTGCAAACTTGTTGAACCATAAGTGTCAGCATGCCTTGATATTCAAGATCCATTGGTACCTGACAGAGAGGGGAGGGAGCTGCTTGGATAAAGACAAAATAAAGCACCAAAAAACCCTTTCACGATGTTGCAAGTTTCGACTGCATGAATAGCCGCCATTACGGTTCCCTATATATTAGATTTCACAAAGACTAAATGATGAGTCATAGGAAATATTGTAAGTTTAAATAGAACTCTTTAATAGATAGTTTTTATTCAATTTTCAATAAAACAGATTACAGTTCAGCCAACGCAGGGCAGTCTACCAAGGCATTAATTCACTCTTAGAACAGTATGAATAGCAAACAGTACTGTTATATATTGCGTACAGATGGCAACCATTGTAAATCTGTTACAAAACAAAGAGAAAAAATTAAAGTAACACATAATATGTATTTCGGTAAGACAGTAAAGTCTATTAGGGGAAGGGAGACAGGAGAGAGGGGGTGAAAAAAATAAAATAAAAGGGAAGGGAGGGTGGTCAGTGGAATATTCAAGTGGTAGAGTATCAATAGCCATTGAAGGTAAACAGATAGACTCAATGAAGGGTTATTACTGGTGTATGGGGAGTTGTTAGTTTGCCAGCTCAGGAGCCGGGTCGTGTAATTGGGTGGGATGGTGCAACAAGAACCAGGGGGACCAAGCCTGAATAAAGATGTGTGATCTATTATTCAAGTATGCTGACATTTTCTCCATCGAGGACAGATGCCAAATTTTGCGCAGCAGCTGCGAAGAGGAGGGCAGGGATGTGTCCTTCCAGTGGTTGGCTATGAGGCAGCAAGAGGCATTTAGGATTTGTGTAATTAGCCTGAGTCCCTATCTAGCCCTGCTATAGGAGCGCCCAGAAGAAAAGACCAAGGGCATTTGGTAATGGGTAGATTTAGTATTTGAGAAATAAGCGTAGCCACCGTGGACCAAAAGCTTGAAATTATGGGGCAGTCCTACCAAATATGTAGGAAAGGGCCCTCCCCACCACAACTCCTCAAATAGAACTCTAATAACTAACGGCCTGTAAGAGCAAGTACTGCAGCACAAAATGATTGTGATATCTGCAAGAATTCTGATCCACACACCTCCACGTCTACAGCAAAGGGCAACTATAAAGGAGGAAACACACCTGGCTTGTTCTTCATGTAAATTGTCCTACTTTTATACATAAATGTAGAATTATTATTCTAAATGTAAATAAAAAAAAAAATGTGTGTATATGTGTCTTGCTATTTGTTGCTCCAATTTAATTAATAACTGTGCTTTCTATACAGTAATTACTACATTTGTTTGTTTAGAATTTGTACTTCTTGACTAAACATTTTTAATACAATTCATTGATTTATTTTTTATAGTGCTCTCGAATCCATACAGAATGCAAGACATGTGCATAGTCCCTACTGGAAATGTTTATTGCATGACGGTAACTATATTATTTTTATTGATTGGGCAACCTTTAATTATTTCAAAATAATATAGTGCTCACAATTCTGAAATAGGTGGAATCCATCGAGCATTCAAAGATAAGAGTGAAAATTATTTTTTATTAGGTTCTACTTCTAATCTAAACAATAATACATTGGACCTTAAAAGGTCGACTGCATCATTTTTTGTCCAAAAAAAGGCATTGTGTCAAGAGGAGTACCAGGTTGACTGTCTTATGGTAAACAATGTACTCCATAATGTCAGCATACTTAACATTGACGTTACCTTGTGTCCCGTCCCCTCCCATCTGCTCTGTCCAGTATTCATGTCCTGCTCCTACACTTTACCCTGTATCTGTGTCCTGCACGCCATGGAGGGAAGACAGACTGGACATGCATAAGGAGTGAGCAGATGCTGGCTGTACATACAAGGATGGGGCAGAAGGCTGACTTGGATGTACATAAGGAGGGTTCAGAAGGCTGACTGGACATGCATAAGGAGGGGGCAGAAGGCTGACTGAACGTAAGGAGGGGGCAGAAGGCTGGTTGGACATACACAAAGTGGAGGCGTTTGAATGGCTCTAGAGATGCACAAGAAGGGGCAAAAGTGTAACAAAGAAGAAACATTATGATAATAAAGGGGCGTCTGTGTGATGAAGGAGAGCACAGTGTGATGATTATTTTACTTGTTGAAATGTTTGTGTTTTTCAAAGATTATAAAGTTTTGGTTACAGTTTTTTATTCCTGTAAATTCTTGTAGCATTGTTTTGCCCAGGGCCTACAATGCTGTTAAGACAGCCCTGGTCCTGTTCCTCTGTCCTATGTCCTACTATTAGTTTGCCCTGTTCTGTTTTCTGCTCATTGATCACTGCTACAGCTATATCCTGCTGCTATAATTTCATTCTTCACAGGAAGATAGTTACTGTTCTAGTTAGGTTTAGGATTATTGTAACACAATATTTGTCGACATTGCAATAGTCTGTATGACAGTTGTCAACGTAAAGAGACAGGTTCAACATGTCAACCTCATTCTTTCTGACTATCGGCATTTAGTACAGATGGGATATCCGGCAATCTCATAATCTTGAAGAGCAACCTGGGACCTCAGCAATCATGCATATTGTTTCCTTTAGTCTTGTGTTGATTACATTTTTTATTATCCACCAAAAATATGTTGCTAGGAAAACTTTTAGCTGCATTGGACCACTGTAGTTATTGGTGAACATGTTGAATGCCAGACGAGAGCTAAGTAGCAGTGGCATTTCTATAATGGCTGCAGACAAGGGGGTACTGTGGCACCTGCACCCAAGTGTAAGGGGGGACTTTCTGCTTTAGATGCTAGTAGAAAGGTAAAAATATGAGTTAAAATTAAGAGGGGTTGGGGAAGAGATAGATCTATAGAGGCCTTTTATGGAGAAGCAATGTAATTGTTGTTAAGGAGGTATCAAAAGCTTTTTTTTAATCAAAAATTATCAATGTATTATCAATTATAGTTGGCTGCTCTGAAATTACCCCCATAACTGAACAATTACATAAAAATTTCAGACTAACCAATATGTACTTAGCTGAAGTGCCCTATTTGCACCCCTCCACTTCACAATAGTGCTTCATTTGCTCCCCCTCCACAATAGTGCCATACAGAGGTGTAGCATGGATTAATGACATCTGGAGCAAATTAATGCTATTGCGCCCTCTAACTCTGTCCTCCCGCATTGAAGTGTACCAGGGAGTCATGATCCCTAGCATTTGGTAGCTAAAAGAAAGTGTTGTTTTTACTTAAATGAATATTGATTTTTGGGTTTTCCTCTTCGTGTCTTACGTTGATTCTTACTGCACTGCAAGTCTGTGGAGAAAATGAAGATAGCTGCCGTTACACATCTCTC